>JARJDR010011427.1:0-20151 GCA_030264135.1 Myllaena sp. GC000078 | reverse complement strand
CTTAAGTGATGCGAGTACCAAAATAATAAGTAATAATTGGAATACCGATTGATTTATCTCACAATTATTATACTATTCTAAATTGACGATAGACTTATAAAACAGCAGTTAAAGAATTAATCGGTTCATTTCTACTTGAAAGAGTGGAATTAGATGAGCGCTTGTTACTATCAAACGTGTTTCTATTTACGTATTTATAATTTCTAATATACGATTATATATATTTTGTCATTCCATAACGGTATCAAAATTGCAATTCAGCAATATCAGATCGGCAATGTTTTTAAATAAATTCCATACATATGTATTCCAATTTATGAGTGGTGCGCGTTGTATAATCTACACTCGCACCGCAGTGCCAACGGCGCCGTGGCTTAGTTGGTTAAAGCGCCTGTCTAGTAAACAGGAGATCGGGAGTTCGAATCTCCCCGGGGCCTAGCACATGGCGTGCACTTTTTGTATTTTCGTTAACAAAATACTTTAGCTTCAAATTACAACATGATTACAACGTCTTACAAAATCGTTCATTATGTATTAATCGACAGCCTTCAAAATTGACATTCTCATTTTAGTCGTGCATCATGTAGGTTGCATTTGTGTTTTGTATACGACACTCGTCGTTTTCATAGTTCCTCCACGTCTCCATTAACACCCTCCACCCCCGCATTGCTGACGGGTGATGGCTGGCGGCTAGACCGTGAATCGAACAGTGTACGCGACGGGGTTAGTGATGCGGGCCCATCGTCAGCGTGGAGCAGCAGCAGCAGCGGAACGTGATGACCAGCGGCAACCGTTCGACGGCGGCGGGTAGTTACACGCCAGAAACCGACGATGAAGTGGTGCGGGAGTTTGCGCGCGAATTCGCGTACGTCGCCGGTTTACAGGGCCGGCTCGCCTACCTCGTCATGTCCGCGCACGCCATTCAACCTCACATTCTAAATGCGTAACGATTTGCCCCGTTCACATCCAATACCGGAAATCACTTGGACTTCATTTGTTTTTCACAGATACATGGGAATATCTATGACGAGAGTGCTCTACGTGAATATGCTTTACGGTATTGGCATTATGATCTATGGACGCCCCAATATGCAACCGATTGGCGTTGTAAATCGTATTGCATTTAGGTAAAGTATTTGTATCATTAATTACTTTGTTATTGGATGCCCCGATGTGAATCATGCAAATTGGTGGAAAATCATCTTGCATAACAAATTTTCCTATATATCCGAGTATTCTAAGCAATTCCTAGATTACAAGTAGATTACTTATATAAACTTATTTACGACAATTGTTGATAATGTCCGTCCATGATGCATTCAATCTTACGATTTGTAAGGATTACAGATTTGATAATTGAATCGCATCTTATTGATTCCCATCTTTCAATAAAGTTGCACTTCATGTCAATCATCCTAAAACGATCAAAACTAAACTCATTCATGAAACTGTTGCCAGTTAAAGTTTATCAATCGTTCTCGTAAAGGTACTTTTTCATATTTGTGTTTATTACATTTATTGCACAATATAATTTTTATCATTATGTATGACCTCTTGCCAGTGTGATGCCAATTTGTATATACCATCTGTAAAAAATGCCTTGTCCATGGAAGCGAAAAACTGAAGCAGTGCTTGTCTGACATGTGCTTCTATTTTGAATTTTTTTTCCGTTCAAAAAGTTTTACAAATATTTTGCAAAATGGTAAATGGAGGGTGCAAGAGATGCAGAGTATGGTGGATGCGGTAGAATTTCTCAGCTTAGCTCAGCGATTTTCTGACATGTCCCGAAAGCAATATGCTGTTTGGCATAGTCATAATTCACAATGTAGTGCCACTGCTTAGAATTGAGCAGTGCCGGCCTATTTTCTTGGCTTAAAGAGAGCGCTTTAAATCATCCAATTATTGACAGTATTTATCCAAATTTATCATTATAATAAGTTTTAAAAGCTCCTAATGTATAGGTGCTTGAATATCCCACCAAATACACAATATTCTCTTATTCGGGGTCAGGCACGGTTTAGGAGTAGAGAGCCGGGATTTCAGAGCATAAAGTACGCTTTCCTATGTAATCCACTTTTCATCTCCAGTTATTATTCGGTCCAAGAAAGCTTCATTTTTGTTCTGAGCAAGAAGTGATGTGCATATGATAACTCGATTGACACAATAAAGTCGTCACATGCACATCTCTTTCTGTTTGGCACAAACAACAAAGCCCTTTGGGGCCGAATGATAACTGGGGATAAAAAGTGAATTACTTACGAAAATGTGGAAATTATATTGTACAATAAATTAAATAAACACTATGAAATTAATTCATTTCAAAAACGGACAGAACTTTTCGGTAGACCTAATATTATTAAAAAATGAAGAACTAGCTTCCATATGTAATTTGAAAAAAAACACAACGCGTGAAATAAAATTTAGTCGATCCAAAATGAATTAAATAGCATTTCTTGGTAATCGAATGATAGTGAATACATTGGTCATGAACTCCATCATTTTTGGCTAACCGCATTCAACCTTTTATCAAGATTGCATTTTCAATGGTGGTTGCAATTTCAAGAATGCGAACGAAAATATAGCTTGTTATTAATCTCATTTCTTTGTTACATTGAACAAGTATTCACTTCGATTCTAAGAACACCCATTTAATATCCAATTAATTTAATAAAACCAACTGGAATTTAATTAATAAGATATCACTTAGCAATCACTTATGTCTACTTATCTATAAATTGATTAAATATTCACACATATATTACAATTGTGGTTAAATACTAAATTTGAAACACGTACAATCTAAACTCTCCCAACCACAGCATACGTACATTTGTTATGATGGACGTAATGTTTACTATTATACAAACGTAGTTTTGGTTAGTGTAGATACGCACAATTGACGTAATTATACGCCCTCTCGTCATCAATATGCTATACATATATTATAATAATGAATTAATTATGAAGTAAAAACAATTTGTTTGCAGTTGTTTGGGTAGCGCAATGTTCTGCTATGCGAGCACGGCATTCTTCAATTGGTTGCGCAACACGTACGCAAGTTGCGCGCCGTACACAACGATGCTCTTCAGCCTTCTCGCCGGTCGGCTGTTTATGCTGCACCTGCAGGCATTCCTCTACCACGTTGACACACGCGCGCAACCCAATCTGCCGCGTAACGCTGCTTTCGATTCCATGTTCAATACGACTCCGCGCTAAAACTCCAAGTAATAAACTAAAAGTAATAAACTTAGTGATAAGTGTGTGTTTTGGGTTGCCTAAGTACCTTTGTTGCATTGGAACTGGCGGCATGTATGTTGAAACGTCAAAAGTCGGTTACTTGGCGATACCCAAGATTTTGTGGAATTATGCTGCTCCAAGCGTAGTTTTTGGTCGTAAGCAATTCTGCCACTATAAATTTGTTTAACCACTTGTTTTTAGTCAGTGTGGCAGTGATTTTCCCTGCAGTGCTTTTTGTCCAGTCGTCGTTTTCCTCTTCACCTTCTCCACGTCGGCGAAACGCTTTCTCTTGAGGTTCCTTTTCATTTATGGGAATACAAAAATGTCGCATATCGCAATAATATTTTGTATTTTTAAGTAAATTGCAATTGTATAATTGTTCCGTACCTTAAATCGTCTTAAATAGATGAATTAGCTTAATCATAGTCACATACATAGAATCATGCGCAAGCACTTCTTCCAAAAAATAAAAAGCCGCGTGTAATTAAATCTTAAACGTAATTAGGTTGTAGGAATTAATGGCTTAATTTAATCGCTTCGAATCTACTTGGTAAGTAATCGCAAGGAAGGCATTATGCTTAAACTAAGTCGATGGAACGCAAATCCATAAATGTTGCAAAGTTACAGCGCCTAAAGTTATGATGTGTTTTGCATAATTGTGATTTTATTGCCACACAGCATTACATTACTTATACTTTAGACTACATTATATACTATCGCATTAAAAAATGTTCGTTAGAGTTTTATAATTTTGCAATTTATCACAGTTCAGTTTATCACTATGACCATCGTTTTTTTGTGTCCACATTCTCGCTCATAGTCGCATTACCGCGACGCATCTCGTACTTATTTTCTACCCGGTATTTAAGGCATTATGATGCGGAATATATTAATTACAAAGAACTAAACGTTTGCAACTCATGTCAATGATAAAATATACATTAATATATACTTATTGGTTTTGTCAATTAATTGACAAGGCATTCTGTGCGTGCCACCTCGCAGATATTGGATAATACTAATTTATGTGTGCGTCGTAGCTCATTCTGTCTCAATAGAGGTTGTGATCACCGGTGGCGAGTAGCGATGGTGTCGACGCCGATTCGGCGTGCTCGTGAGCATGGTCGTCTTCGCCGCCTCCGTGGCTGTGTTCGTGACCAGCTGAAAAATAAAATCAAATTAATTTAGTTTGGACTAAACATAAAAAATATTCACACATTCATTCATTCATTCCTCGTCGCACTGTTTTGACAGTTGATAAAATATGTAATTATTCCGGTCGTAATTCAATGAAAATGAATGAACCTGTTTGGCAAATTCCGGCGTTGTCAAATTTAGCCACTAATTGATATTGATGTCAATGATAAATGAAAATTAAGCTCATTATGTATACCAGTTTTCCAAGATTTGGAATAAAATGTAGTTGGTATTAACAGAGCCAACATTACAACTATTCCAAATCATGTTCATGCTAATGATCGGCAAACGTTCAAAAAGGTCGATCCAATCATGAACAAATATTTCTTCTACGCATTGATAAAAACACACGGCTTTTAATTACTTATGTATTTGTAATGATGCTCTGGCGTAAAGTTCATTTAACTAGCGTTTATATGCATTATGCACACATCGATTTATATTGTATGCGACAAACTGCGACTGATTGTGTACGGAACATTAATCATATTGCATACATGCGTAGCAATAATGATTCTGATCATAAATCTCGAACGGAAAACAATGCAAATAAGAATAATTTTTGCATTACAAGTGACAGTGTTTATTTAAACTTATGATTTCCGCGCGCAAACATCTCATAAATTGAGAAGAATTATTGCATTACGTGCGCACGTTTAATGACAGAATTTCATTGCACAAGAAACCTTTTATGTTATTGCGCAACTCAATGCGGAATATGTTCATCAATTTGTTTTTGAAATTAATAGTTTAACGATTACAAAAATTAAATAATTACATTTGAGCGCCTTATGTATTGCTAGTTGTTTGAATTGTTTAAGTATTTGGCAACATAAATAAACATATGGTTACTGTGATAATAATAACTTAATAATATAAGCAAACGATATTGCAATCAATTAGGTACGTCTATGGAAAATATACATAACAATTCGGCGTTGTTGTTACTATTGTCATTCAGCAATTCAACAACCATTTCTATGCACCTCATGCAACATTCACATGCAATTTTCGATGTGACAAATTTGTTTGTGTTTCTTATGCGCTCAACATCATTCCGGTTCCTAACACAGTCGTATTTAAACATTGCCACGATATGCATGGAGATTCATGCAATTTGCATAACATCAATAAGTTAAGTATTCGATTGTTGCTTCTGGTAATTAAATATATACATTCACCAGGAGTTATGCAGGACTAATTGTAAGCATTGGAAGAGGAAGTGTAATTTATGTTAAAAGCAAAATGGAGAATAAATTCTCATAGAAAGCAAAAGTTTTGAAGGTCACATGGGGTCAATAACTGCATTTTCTTGTTGAAAACCTTGCGCAATCTGGAAAGTTTTCAGTATGAAATCAAAGTCAAACGCATGGATCTTTTATTAGTTCTTATGCGTCCGACGCCGATGCGTCGAAAGTCGACGGCAATGTCAGGCAATTTGCATACTCATCGAATTCGTCGCACTCATAAAAAACAGGTTCATTTTGTAGATTTTTACTATCGCTCCGAAGCGCAAACTGGTTTCGGCGCTCGCAGCCAGCCAGCGTTCGCCAATTTTGTATCACAAATCATTGACTTTCGGACTTTCCGACGTGGTATCGATCATAAAATTCAACAACTTCTATACGCATTTAGCCAAATGCATTGGCTTTCTTTTCATTGAAATGATGTGAAGTTCGCAAGCAGGTTTTTCTTTACCACTGATGATGGCAAATAATGTCCTACTTCCTTATTAATTTAACGGTGACTGACGCAATGCGGTGCGGCGAAATGTATGCGATTACGCGGTTGATATAGAATAATTGGCGGCATAAATTCCACGCACCAGAAGACGTTTTGAACTTCACTACGAGTAAAGTACATTTAAGATAATTGCAGACGGTGCATTACATCATCGCAATGCTAATGTCGTAATGATAAATTTATTATAATCGTAAAGCAATTTGATTTCTTGCATTGTTGCCATTCGAAAGTCAGTGCGAGGCGCACCTTCGCTCAATCCAGACTTCGCTTGCGAAATTTAATTGCAAAAGATGATGATGATGAGCCATTTAAAAGAGAAAAGGTCGTTTGAAATCCAATTACGCATAAAAAACACTAAACACTTTGTAATAGGTGTGAAAAATGGATTGAGCAATTTGTATTATGTAAGAAGCGTGTATTTATTCGGGGACCAGCCACTCACTAATAATTTGCAACGTAAACATCACTGCAAACCCGGCGATGATCGCCAGCAGCTGCCAAATGCCGGCATGACTGTTGCTGCGCTCACGCGCGAGCACTTCGAAGAAGACTACGTAGAGCAGTGTACCGGCAGCCATTCCCTGTAGCACTACCGAGGTGACGTCGATCTCCGACGTGCCGGTTTCGCTCAGCGCAATTCCGGTGCCGATGCCTACATTTGATCAAAATTAGAGACCGGATCCAATCGATGCAACAAACTGACCTAATGGCGTCACAATGGCGAACGTGCCAATGTAGATCAAAATCAGCAGCATCTTCGTGTTGGACGTGACCAACTCAACACCCACGCAGAACGCAATCACCAACTTGTGCGTGGCGATGGCGGCAAACAGATACCACACACGCTGCACGCTGCTCTCCAACCCGACCGCCAGTCCTTCGAAGACGGCGTGAAAACTCAGCGCCAGCACCGCCAATAGTCCGCGAAACGAATTCTTGATGTTTTCATCAATATGCGCATGTCCATGATGATGATGATGATGATGATTATGTGTTGGCGGTTGCTCCTGCTGTTCCACTTTGGCGGCACCCACATCGTCCTTGCTGAGCGCCACGCGCGGTATATGCAGATTCTCCTTCTTGCGCACTGAGAGCGTGCGATGCAGCGCTTGATTCTCCAGCCGTCGATCAAGCAGCACATGCACCAGCTCCTCGATGAGATAGACGAAGAAGAAGCCGGCGCAGAAGACGATCTCCGAGAGGGCAATACCATGCCCGACGACGGGCACACGGTCGGCCGCCTCCAGCCGCGCGAAACTCTCACGCACTTCCGGTTGGAGGTGCAGGAAAGTGGTAAACAGCAGCACGCCACCGCCGAAGCAGAGGAAGAGCGAGATGAGCAGGTGGTTCTTGTCGTCCTGTGACTTGATGTTGATGCGACGCGCCAGTTTGATGGGCGCCACGCCGACGAGGAAGGACGCACAGCCGAGCACGGTCATCGCGAGGATCTTTGCGACAAGCAGATCATTGCCGACGCCTGCGTCCGGCGCGCCGACACCGTTGTGGGTACTGTTGCTCACCTCAGCCATACTTCTGCTGGACTAATTGATGTGATGGTGTGGTGTGACCGCGATGCACAAGCACTAACTAAATGCACTGTTATATTGTTGCACAAAGTTTATAAGAACGCACAAAGTTTAAACACGAAACAAAGGATAGTTATCAAACAATCGACATGAGTGCCAATCAAAAGAGTAGTCTGAGTCTACTCGTAGTGTTTGTGGTGCGCATACGTAAGTTACACAATGCGAGCGCAGACGATGTGATCATGTATATTATTCAAACATCAAACACGCGCGCGACTGCGCGAATATCGATGCAAATGCGCACGGCGTGGATCCGAAGAACACACTGACCGCGAGAGCGAGAGAAGCGGCCGCGATCGAGAAAGCGTTAGATCTTAGTTAGCGGTGCGCCGCCGCCGTCATCTTCTTCGGCAAGTGTTTCAAAGTCGTCTTGCTTTGGGCAAATGTACGGCAGCTTTCTTCCGGGTCGCCGCCGCCGTCACCACCGGTGCACACTATCTGTATACGTTTGGAAACTGGAATGATTCCCACGGAGCGCAAGGCGAGCGAATCGCGCACCCGCGCCTTAGCACACGATAACGCACTGCACTGCGCGTCGCGGGTCGACGGCGCGCAATGCCGACCTCCACTTATTCCTCACTTATGCCCCGTCGCATTGTTCTCATTATCAATAATTTCGTGTTTATTTATGTCCACGACAACATGGTATACCGAGTGTGATGCGCCAAGTCGCCGAAGACCGGACATATCACCAAGTAAGCTTAAAGACATTTGCTAAAAACAACTTTCTTTCCGATACCGGAATGGGATAGATTATTGTAACTTTCATTGCGGATTTGGGCGCCAATGTATTTTCGAGCTACACGCATGTGGTATGAATGAACTTTTACACATCAACAACAAACAAAGAAGCGATTGGTAAATAAAAAAGGGGATGTGATTGCAAGCAGCATTTCATTGTTAATAATGCGATAAATGTTGGTTTTAGACAATTGATAAAATGGTTGAATTACAATTAATTCCAATTGAAATTGACCGTTTTGATGAAATGTTGTTCATGAAATTATCATTGTTATCAATGAATAAAAGGGAAACCAATTCCATGGTTCATTTGCATTTTGCGGATATAAGTATACTGCAATCGAACGTCTCATTTGATACACAAATCGCTTGCGTTTTACGTGCGCCTCATAGGTAATCATTCACCAGCGCAAACTTATCTGTGCGATTTAATTGTGTGGATGTATGTGCGCGAGCACTGCTCATGTTTGTCAATCGTCTGTGTCCATTGAAAATTAAAGAGAACAAACACGCAGATGTGTGGTAAACATAACAGGGATATACGCTATCAGGAAGCGACCGAGCGTAACGTGTGTACAAAATAAATAATAAAATAATGAAAGAGTTACCAAGACGAGTTGGAAATTATCCGAATAATAATTTCTTGCATGATTAATGATCCATTTTGATTACAATTAAAGTAATCACTGCCATCACTAAACAGGAATTTGTAGTCATCTCGTCAATAATATTAATAATCGATAGGTTAATAAACTATTAATAGAGTAGAAAGTTCCATGTTTGGTTTATGTCAACAAATGAAATGCAATATAAAATATAATCGTTTTGAAATTTATGATTAATAAATAATTAAATATCATAAAAAGATATTTGCTAACAACATGTATGATTCATACGTATTGATCATTAAGTAATAAGTTTTTTATTAATATTTTTTTTCAAAGAAAATTATAGCAATCCAACGCCAATGTCATTTGTAATGCCATTTTCTTAATCTGTTCACAATCCGTATCTCCTCTTTCTATATTTAAATCAAAATGCAATTAACCGCAGAACAAATCAACGTCACATTGCGTAAAATAAGCGAAAGTAAACCCGTAAAAAACCGCAATTACCTACATTAAATTAAAATAGAATGGAATAGATGGTACTAATTAACAGCATAAGGCAATGGTCTGTAACATAATCACTTTGTAATACTTATTGAAAATTTAAAAATACAACAAGTGTAAGGTAACATGCAAGCAGCGAGAGAAACGAGCGGCTCTCGATTATTAGCGCTCGCGATGCAATCACTTACTTACTTACCTACGCGCACACGCAATCCATGAAACTTCCTTCGCTCAAGCGCTTCGTAATCGTCTCCAGCGCTATTACTTAAACGATTAGCATAACGATGTGGAAGTTAGTTCATGCCCGACACTAATGAGCTGAACACCGCGGAATTTCGCAAAAAAGAAGCAGAAAAATTGAAAATGAAAAGTTCAATGTTAGAGATTTCTATTCAAACTATCGCTACAGGTTTAAATTAACCGATTTTACCTTACAAATGATTGCAATATTGTACACATGCATAATTAGCTTTCTAGCTTTGAAATTGACCTCGTGGTTGACGATGATTACTTCGCCCGAAATTGAATAATAGCGTCTTTGAGACGTCGGACAAGCAAAGTTTGATTAGCAAAGCGAAACGCGAGCAAAATGCCCCGACGAGAAAGTAAACTGATAAGATAAGAATGGGCACACGTTTGAAACGGCGCGGCGCGGCGCGGCGATTGCCGCAATTGATGCCTTTCTATACCGAACGTAGTACAAAAGCGTCGTCTCATAGCCGTGCCAGAGCAATTTGCAATTGTCTCGGCACGCTTTTTGTTAGAAAATGCTTAATGCATTACTGGACACGAGCGCCGTGAATTATTTATTATTAAATAATTTGTATGCGCGTTGTTGTCGCTTTAACGAACCGAGTGTATTCATCATTAAAATGCCCGCAACAACATTACTTCACAAATAAACCGGTATTTAAACTTTTATCATAAATAATAATTAACCGCCATAAAGAAGCATAATTTATATGATTGAAAATATTAATTACTTATTTGTTTCTGTATTCAAAACATTGGCAACTTGTAGAAATGCTTACACCTTGTATTGTAAGCAGGCAGACAATCTAATCAGCACGTTTAATGCATAATGCATTTATCAATCGCCGCTGCGCGAATAATGCATTATTTGCGAGCAATAATCTTTTACGCGATCTTGGGTGGGTGAGCCGATAATTACCGAGGCGCCGATTAATGTCAACCGTCTTGCGGATTGTGATTTGACATTCTATTGGTATGCCGCCTATTGTGTATTTATTGGAACGTAGATAATAAAAAGCGTGTCCGCACGACGCGTTTAATGCGCTCGAAATTAGCAATGGGGTTTTTTAATGCAACGTACATTCGTATAATTTCCGTGAAATTTGTATGAACGTCGGGTAGTGCATATTCCTACTTTCCTTTTTGCATCGAATGCACTCGTGAATTTTACGCTCGATGGATATTCACCACATTTCACTTGGTTTTTATTCAATTGCACAAATCACATGAATCGCTTACTGCTTTGATATTAGATTGAATTCTAAGCATTATATTTGAAATTCAAGGACATCAAAACCAAATCTTGTCCTCATGAGTGATGATAGCTATAGATACACGACAACGAAGATAATAAATTAACTAAACTAAAAGTTATGTAATATTAAATGAAATCAATAAAGAGGAAATGAATGGCCGGCACCAATATTCACAACTGCACAATAAATCGGACTTGGCGATGTCGATGTGAACTTTGACAAACTTGTTCGTTCGCCAGACCGCGCGACACCTGGATGAATTCATATGGCATGAATAATAATCAAATAAAATTTGCAATATATCAACTTTAAGCAAAGTGGATTGCATTATTAATAAATTATATTTTCGGTTTTCACACGGTGACGAATAATATTTTTATATATTTATATTTAAGGTGCGTAATCGCGAAATTAGGCCAAGAACAATTCAATCTCGAATCGTGTTACAGTTATAGATCAATTTAATGCTTTATTTATGTTAAGTGTGTCGTTGCTATCGTTGGCAGTATGTGTATTTTAGAAAGGAAATGGCGATACTGCGCTGGAGATTTACCTATAATCCGCTTTGTTGTCAACTTTGAAGCATAATTTGTGGACAAGATGGGTGTGTACGCGATGACTTAAGAACACGATCATATTCCAGGGTTATCATGCACACAATTGCCGCATTATACGACTGATTTATGTCAAGATATCATTGTTGCACTTGTTGCACATCAAACAATATGAAATTGTGGTTTGCGGTTTGCAGTTTTAATTTCGGCAAGCCCTCTCAAACAATGCGTAAATCCCAATTGAATTTCTCCTCGATGAAATCGATGAATACATAATAAATAAAAAATTGCAACTTGATACTCATGATTATTCCATATTTATATCCATATTTATATGAATTTCTCCTTTGTGCAGATAGATCATCCAATATAAGATATCACATGTGAAGAGAAGAGTTGTTGGTGATTTTCGCGCGTCCGTGATGGAATATATTTGACGGCCGACATTGAGAAGTGCTCTCTGGATTTGCATTGTAAATAATCTGCTCGCATCTTGAACGCTCAACACTTGCACGTATGATCCGCTTAAAGGAAGTTGCGGTACGCAGACAATGAATGCATCGATCGAAGAAGATAATAATAAACTGGTGGGATAATTTATCGCGTGGGTCGACGAAGACGCAGCCGAATGCGGGTCAAGTTCACGCGTTATTAATGCTCGGCATTGTTCACTTTGACCCTTGACAATTTTTATTGATTGCTTTAGAGTGAAACGTGGTTATTGCATACATTATCGAATGACCCCTATTGAATTTGCAGCACTAATTTTGCAAAAAAAAAATTATTATACCTACTTATTACAACAATGGATTATTTCATGTATCATGTGGTTTTTATTAAAATGTTAACGATTCGTCCACCCACATGCACTATTATAAATTTTACGCCAATTTCCAGTGTGCAATGCAAACAATAAACAATAACAATTCCCCAATTTTAATACTTTTTCGATTTTATCAATAAAATCGTTAAGTTAAAATCATTGGGTTTTTGTTTTTATTGTTACATATTGTTACATATTGAGCAAAAAGTAAATTTTTATTAAAAACATTTATATATTATATAAAATTTCAATTGTAGTTAAAATTAATGTAATAAAATTTATCAATACTATTGATTCATATCGATCACTGAATGAGAAATTGAAAGCAGTTTAAACAATGTCAATCATTGCACAACCATGAAACTATATTATTATAATATTAAGCCACGTGTAGTCTCAAATTATTATTCGTCAGGTGTTTTAACTTTATTTGCGATTATAAATGTATAGCTATATCGCTCAACAATACAGTGACAGTGCAGTAAGTATATAAATAATTACGCCAGCAATAAATATGTCAAAATTATTACGTGTTTATTACCAAAACTCACGTGAAACATAATCCTTCGCAAAGTAAATACCGAGCGGTACAACACAAAAACTAAAAGTATAATATGTATGTCACCACTCACTCTTTAATTAAACAAACGTACCCGCACCTATAATGTATGAAATTATAAATATTACAAGCTGATTATTACATTTTTGTGATCGCCTCTAGCCGATTAATTATTCAATTTGTGTTAACATGTAATGCAAATGACCAAACACTGCAAATTCTTAGGTACTTAAATTTCTGATTGACAGCACCGAATTCGTTATTCTAATCCACGCGACGACCAAGTTAGTATTAATCAGGTCATTCGCTTCTAATTAGTCACCAGTGCGCCTATACAGTAATACACCAATTTTTGCAAGTGTGTTTTATGTTTATTTAAATGCCTAACATAATTTAAATACTTTCCAGTATATGAATTTATTGCATTATTTATATTACAATTTATTTTATACGAGAGAGGATAAATTAATTTCATTCCATTTTGAAATTTACAAAAACAGATTCGGATAAAATTTTGAACCAATTTTTGTACCTGATTTTGTTTGAGATTTAATCATACAAAAAAGTAGAAACAAAAATTGCTTAACGCAAATTTTATGCAAACGATGTGTTGGACTGCCACCGTATGAGTGCAACTTTCCACAATGGACACGACCCAGGGCAGAACGCAAGCGGACCCAAAATTAAAAAAACCGCAGCCGTCTTTATAATATTAATGACAATCACGTTTCTTTATTTCTTGGTACTCCTCGCACCTGGACGATAGCCATTTGTTAGCGTATATGTGTTGTGCATCAAGTTCGAACTTCGACGTGTCTAACGTTATGACCCGCTGCGGAATATACATATGCTCGACTTAATGAAATACAAGTTATTTGGGTCTTTGACCTGGGACAGTCTCGTGTCCGTCGCGACCGCGGCTGGCGCGACGGTACTTCCCGCCCAGAGACAAAGCATTTTGCAGCCGCACTCTTGAAATTCGGAATATGTACCAATGATCTCGTATCGTACAATCGCGCGACGGACTGCGATTTACATAAATTACATTTCGGTCATTTTTTCGGCGTATTATATTAAAATATTTGTACAATTCCCTGGTTAACAAAGGTGTGTTTTGGCACCAACAAATATTTAAAGGTATTTAATTATTTAAACATTCTAAAAACAGTTCTGAACGAATCATCTGTAAATCTGAAGTTAATTAATATTTCTAATTATTTTTGTTTTATGTTTATTCATTATTTAATTTTATATATTGAACATAATCAACTTTTACGAGTTATTAATTTTTTATTTTATATAAATCATGAATTACCAACTGGTGTTTGAGTAGCAAGCAAAGTGGCATGACGTGTTTCAACACTAATAATTTGCAAGCACGTGTGAGTTGTTGCAAAAATGTAGAATCAATGAAATGATGAGTAAGTCACCACGTCATCAATTTTTATGCAATATCTACGTTCATCATTCCCATTATGAAATGTCGTAAATATCTCACAAAAAAAATTATAACACTAAAAATTTATGGAAGTTCCGCATTATCTCAAATGACATTTTATTCGTTCACACAGTAAATTTCGGTCGCTAATCAAATATAATACTTCCAGAGGAACCAGTCGAGTGCATAAACACACAAAATTATAGTTGTTCAAGAGCAGTAATCGGTTAAACCACTTATTCGTTGAATGAGAAACCGTTGACATTCTCATATACACGCAGATAAAATTAAAGCTTAATGATTGAAAACATCAATTAAGCAACAACCTGCATTTAGACACTCATCAATGCAAATTCAACACATGCGATCAGTTAATTGTCGATAAATACGATATTTTGATAGCAGTTTCGCATCACAAACATATTCTATTGTTTTGCGGTAAGTATTATTGTGTGAAACCGGATGTGGTCTTCAATTCCAATGGCAAATCTCTAAGGCTAGAGGATAACAACCAGCATGCTGTATGATGGTGGTTGTCTCCTATGCGCATTTCTAATGAACGCGGGCTATTAAACATACGTACTTCGCAATGAAAATAAGAAAAAGCAAATAACTCGTAATTATGCTGCCATTATGTCATTATGTATTCATCGGTTTGGAAGATGCTGTGATGGCTAATGCTACCAACATCAATATAAACTATGTATAAGTAAGCGTTTACAGCCATGGTTCGGCTGGAAGTCAAGGATAACGTTTGCTATTTGTAGATTCAAACAAAAGCACCCGTAATGATATCAATTTTAACATTTAAGCAACCAGTATTTTTTGCACATTGTAATATAAATTTTGGGATGTTATTTAAAATATTTAAGCATCATTATTGTATATTAGTGCTTATTTGGTATTTCCCGCTCTACGCCAATTCCATGTCTATCTGGATTTGTCGTAATAAAAACTCATCCAACCATAAACGCCATAAACATTCACGAATCATTTCGATTTCGTATACTTCAACTCCTGAGATGCATATCAATCGCTTCACGCACGTTAAACATTTGTCCACGTTCGGGATTAGTATTTTCGCGACACACACACGCAAAGATGCCTAAAGAATACCGTAAACTGAACGCGATTACAACGTAAGCGGAGAGTGACAGTGACCGCCGACAAGGAACTTTTTAAAAAACAAAACGCACAATAAGGAAGTCGCTCGCGTTTGCTCTCATGAATCTACGCGTAATCTATTATTAAGTACCTACTCGCCCGAATAACCGTTCATGACCGAGACATCATATCTTGAACACGCAATTTGCGTACTTATTCAAATAGAATTTTTCGTCAAACTGTAAAAATTATCTCGCTTAACACAATTTAGTTGTAAACGATCGATTTCTAATTCGATGAGACATCATATCTTGCACACGCAATCTGCGTACTTATTCAAATAGAATTTTTCGTCAAACTGTAAAAATTATCTCGCTTAACACAATTTAGTTGTAAACGATCGATTTCTAATTCGATGACGCACGTAGAGAACATTTTTCTATGCAAAAGTAGCACAATGCATGCCCCGCATATTTAATCGCTTCGAATTTTCAAAAAACACTCATTCAAGTCGCACTCAAAGTAGTGGCATAAAAAATCAACTCACATAAAACGGTGATGATCAGCATAATGGCGAAGCCCATCAGAATGGCCAAATACTGCTTCAGTCCACCCTTGCGGTCGTTCTGCAGGATTTCGAAGAAGACGACGTACAGCAGCGTGCCGGAGGCGAGCCCCTGCAGCACCACCGACGCAATGGTTGTCGTGATATTCTCATCGTCCGTGATGAAGATCCCGACGCCAATGCCCATCGGACTGACCACGGCGAACACAAACACGTAGATGATAATCAGCAGATTGCGCGTTTGAGTCGACACCAGCTCGACGCCGATGCAGAACGCAATCACCAGCTTGTGCGCGCTCACCGCGCCAAACATGTACCACACGTTCGCCGTGGATGATTCCAGCCCCACGGCGAGTCCTTCAAAGAGTTCGTGAATCGACAGCGCCAACACTACAAGCAGCCCGCGAATGCTCTTCACGATCGAGTCCTCCACTTCAATCACGAGGTGACTGTGGCCGGCGTGATCGTGTCCGTGATGGTGTTCATGGTCATGCTTCGGATGATGACCGTTGCTATACTCGCTGTTTAGCGTCACCACACTGCTCTGGAACTGCAGCGGGTTCGCTTTTGTTGTCTCCTCCATGCTTTTCACCAGTTCGGCGGTGGAAACGGTGTGATCGCCGCGCCGGATGGAGAGCGTGCGCCGGATGGCTGTCATTGCCGTCGTCGCCTTTTGCCGCTGGTGCAGGTAGTAGTGGACGCACTCCTCGACGAGAAACATGGTGAAGAAACCGACGCACATGAGAAATTGGGCAAAGTGCATGCGCATGTCGGGTATGTGACCGGCCGCCTGCAGCTCCTCGACATGCTCGGATACCTCGGGCAGCAAGTGCAGGAAGGTGGTGCATAGTAGCACGCCGCCGCCGAAGCACAGCAGTAGCTGGACAACGGTATTGCCTTTGGGGTTGGCGTCCCACTTGAAGAGCTTCGAGAGTTTGATGGGGAGACAGCCGAGGATGAAGGACGTGAGGAAGAGGATGCACATGGCGACGGCTTTTGCCACCACCGGCGAGCTGCCGTCCGCGTCGCTTTCCTGCTCGTGATCCTGGTCATCATCGTGCGCGCTTACATTGCGCAGGATCTCATTGATCACACTTGCCATCTTGTGTGCCTGCAAGCAAAATTGCGGCATTAATACATTTATCTAGTATTTCATCATTTATTCAGTAAAAATCAAAACAATCGCTCAAGGTTTTCACCTGGGTAATTTGATGTTAAATGGAAAATTTGTTGTTGCTTAATAATTTATAAAGTTAACACAAATAGACAAGGTCAGTTTCAGAAATCTAATCTATCGATCTAAGTAAACAGATCAAATAATTTGAAATAAGTTTGTATTTATTGGAGTGATGTATCCAAAATTGGCCAATCGATCTTGAGCAATAATTGACCAGTGCACGTACGGTCAGCGCGGTCAACAATCACCATCGGCTAGTGTTTAAATATTTTCGCGCAGCCATTGCGCAACAGGTGCCTTATTTGTGCATGGCATCGAACTGCGAGTTTTACTACGTAAATCACCGAACCGATTGAAATAGGTAAACGCATTAATTTTGCAATCGAAAATTATGCATTGAAAGGCAACCGGCTGCATTCGCTGCTCACAGTGAATGCACTATGTGCAATGCCCCAAACAATTGTCATTGCATCGATTTACTAAAGTTAAATATGTAGGTTGTATTTGAAAAGTGAGCAGAGACATGTATTTCTACTTTTGTGTTATTTACGATAATTTTTACTGCGCTGTTGATGTTATGACGCTAAAAATATAACTAGGTACTTACTAACTAACGTAATAAATTGAAGTTGAAATTTGTTTGCATTTGCATTTGTTGTGTGATATTGCAATGCACCGAAACTTTATTAAGATTGGAATTTAGATTAGTAAACCAATAAAATTATGTGAAAGTTACTGTTATAAACGTAATTTGCAATATTTTTGAATCGTTGTTGCGAGCAACAGACATAAAAAAATTTGACAATAATAAATGAAAAATGTAAATAAACTTGCGAAATATTATTTGGTGCAACATTATTGAATTTCACCGAGTCAGCCGAACACAATGATATTACGAATATAAAGAAAGTTTGTGACGTCTATTTGCAAAGAATCATATTTAGTATTATTATTGTCATTGAATATATTGAAGAGCAAGTTAAAAATTGTATTTATTGCAATAAAAAAATTACACAAATTTTATTATTTATTACTAAGCGATAAAGTAATTCATCCATAATGCGAGTTTAATTGCATATCAATTAATACATCATTTGTTTAACACGATATTGCTGCAAATAATTTTTTCTTTCCGACGCAACCGTCAAACAAACTTATATAAATGCGGTAATTACATGCAATATTTAATAACGCTGGCACGAAGAAAAGGAAGCGAAGCATATTATATGCATGTCAGAATGCGGATTACACAATTTCGTAACGTATTGTTCGCATACGTGATAAATGCAGCGGCGCGACATGCCATACAGCTCTCTATGCGCAATGACTTTGTACGCGAGCGCGCAAGTAATATAATACCTGACATCTGGGAAGTTGCAGAAGCTCACTCACTAACTAACCATCAGCAACAGACCTGCATACGCGAATTTCAACCTGACCGGTGAAATGAAATAATAGTTTGTTTTTCATGCAACAAAGAGCAACGAAAAGGAAAACGCGGACAATTAAAAATTAGCACATGCAATGCACCTAATCGTATACTTAATAGCGACCAGTTGCAAAACGTGAACAATTCCAACCTGAGCTTATTTTCGTTTCGATATGGGTTGTATTCGAATTGGCTCAGCTCGGCAATCGTAAACTAATTAAAAATGTCATAATTTAGTTCTCGATATTCATTGAAGCGAATATAGTTAATGTATTTGCTATTGAAAGTAAGTAAATCAAATGATGGATACTTGTATAAAATTGGGCAAGCATCAGAATGTTGAAATTAACATTATGTGCTTGGTAAATAGTATGTTAAATCTGATAATATTCCTGTTTGCTCGGGTATTTCATTCTAAAAGATGTTAGATTAACACAAATCTAATAGGTAGGCAAGCGCAATGTCTCAATTTACATCAGGTAACTTAATAAGGAAACGTGGAATGCTAAGAAACCATTGCATGCGTAAATAACATTGTAACTTGAACTAATTTCACTCTTTTAAGTGCATAAGACAAGCGCTTGGCTTGCATGGCTTTTCATAATTCTGTATCTACCATGAATTTATAATTCGTGAGTGTTTTAATAGTAACAAATTAAAAAAAAAATTAATGCAGTGTATTATTTCGCAAATATTAAGATTAATTATAGAAAAAGTCTTCAAGTAGCATATTTTTTATACTACTTATCAAAATATCGCTACAAACGGATTTGTATAAATCCATTAAAAGTTTAAAATGCAAACTGCACATGATCAAATGATTATCAGATTTCTTATCACTAAATACCCAAAAAAAAACAACGGTACAAAGTTATTTTATTGATTATTATAAGGATTAATGCGAATTAAATACCACTTAATAATATTGCGTGAAATTTATTGAAATCAACTTGCTTAATAAATTCACGTAAGTATATATTTAAAATGAACGATTAAAATGTCGCACACCTGTACAACGAATAATTTATTGCCACATTCTGTTGCACGCAGCATGTTTTATAAACTCGTCGAATTAAATTTGCATCGAATCTTGTCAAACAATAGTACATAAAAATAAATCAATATCAATAAACAGACAGATTAATATATTCATACTTATTATCATCATAATTAAAATTATATCGATTTAATCTATATATGTATTTACTCTAAACTCAAAATTAAATAATTGAAAGGTGCACGTAAAATAAATAACGCTATTAAACTCCGTGCAAATTATCCGGATAGGTTTGACAGATTAGTGCCTCTCACTGTCACTGTGCAAACGAGAGAGAACGAACATCGTACTCTCTCGTTTGCACCTACGCGCTGGTATTGA
>JARJDR010011426.1:0-10016 GCA_030264135.1 Myllaena sp. GC000078 | reverse complement strand
CAGAAGAAAAAGGTAATTGCCCGCGATATTATAGAGTAGAACGGCGGAGTTGTAGTAAAACAAAAGAAGTTTTGTTGCTGACGCATATTATGACGGCTTTTTTCTTCTACGCGCGCAAAACTTGCCAAGATTTGTTTCAGCACACATGAAATTGGCATGCATATCAACCGTTTTATTGTAGCGATCATTCCATTACGCTCTACATACGGCAGTGTTTGCTATTTGATTTTCTTGATTGCATCGACGTTTTTAGAAAAAAAAACCATACAAACAGCTCTAGAGATAAAAGGCGATTAAAAACGCATAATCGTAATTCATTCTGTTCAGCCCGTATCTAAATTACATCCCCTTCCGTCGAGCTGCACTTAGTTACGTTTCGTTTCGTTTCGGATCGGTCACATTCATTTTGCGGTTATCTCGTTAACTCTTTCGAGGAAAAAAAATTGCATCAATGACGGGAAGGAACTATGCGACAAGGCAGACAATAAATTTCCTGCGTAACTAGGTGCGATTTAAATCGCACTTAAACGGATCGATATTACTAATAACTTTGGTTTGGTTGTCGCATGGAGCCGGTTGCATCTTGCATCCAACTAGAGAGAAAGTTACCGGATTAAGAAAACAAGAAAACACAATAGGGAAATTTGTGTCAAGCCAACGAGAACTACACTCTGAAAAAACCACGTTAAACTTGTTTAAATAAATGACAACCGAGAGGCGAGGTGGTTTTTGCCAAAAGGACGGCTTTTACTGCAGTTCGAGTTGAGTTGAAAAGAACAATTCGAAATTAGGTAGCACGGACTGAAAGCTCGCTCTTGATACGCAGTAAAACTGGGAAAAGTTTAATATTACAATTATACATCTACATGTAGGTTCGTACTTTATGTGAGCATGCAAAGTGTCTGCAGACTATGAAGCCGCCACCGACGACGACTGCAAATCCCTCCTATCACGACACACTACTACAAGCTCCATATTCACAGGGTAACGGCGGAGGAGTGTAAATGTATTCGTTGAGAAGTCTAGACTGAAAATCACTACATAAACCGTAAAAGCTACGAACGATTAGACAGCTGCGTATAGACGACGGCACTTAACCAGCCGAAAGGATTGAAACCAATTTAGTGAAAAGCCGCCGGTTAACATTACCAAACTTGCACGTTACCTAAAAACTTTTCAAGTTGTATGGAAGGCGGCGATTAAAACAAGCAAAAAGGAGAAAGGTGATAGGTATTAAGGATGTTAATTAAATTAAAGGATTGACGGAACCCTTTTAATATAAGTGAAATTCAATACCTCATTCGTCGAAACGTCGGGTAATATGCAAGTATTAATAACGGAAAGCCAATGAACCAGAAAAGCTTGCAAACTGAATTCAGTTAACAGAAAACCAATTAAATTCACAGTTACAAATTAACTACTAAATGGCCAATGGTTGACAGACATGCCTGCAATGAGAACAAACATCAATTATAATCGATTTGCTGCATGTACCGTGCAAAATAAAACAACTCCAACAAAGCCATTAAAGAATTCGCAAGCAAACCGTTAATTGTTGATGCATTTTGTATTGTCACACTGTTTGTTTTGTTATAACACGTGTGCACTAAACGACTAAATCGCAATTTATAAATTATCACTTTACGTGCGTGCATAAAGTGAACAAACTGTTATTCCCATAATGCTCAATAATTTAATTGAGCAATTGCAACGCAATGGTATTTCAATTGCCAAGACGGAGAGCATGAGCACAACAGCATAAGTAACCGATTATTTTTGAAAACTCAACCACAATTAGTGCACTCACTTTAAGACAAATATAATTTATAGAAAGTGTTATCCCAGGTAATATAAAGAAAAAATTTCTCATGTCGATCATAACCATTTTCACTTAACTTGTAAGCCTTGTTTGCGCATTACGGTAATCCTTCAACATCATCGTAATTGAGTATACGCGTATTTATTGCAGCTCTTCGCCGCTGTTATGCCGAGAATGCAGAATTTTAACTTTCCTTGAATTAAGTCGAGTGCGCGCGCGCGCGCGCTTTAATTCGTTTCGCAAATGTTTAAAGTTTAAACGGTCGTTGGAATTGAGTGAACATGTGCCAGGCAGAGGACGAGTAATACTAGTTGAGTAAGTTTTAGCTAATGCCAGTTGAATTAATTAACAGCCATGGTCAAGGTTTCCAAAAAGCGATCCATTTATAATTTGAATAAGTAATTGAATGATAGATGATAATAACCATGGTATTTTCGATTCTCGATCAATCATCCAAGCCAGAATATGTTTACACAATCATCGATGCATCAAACAAAGCAAATATTTAAGAAAAGATCAGAATTTCTGTTTTTGTTTAAATGAATACGAAAAAATATAAAAATTAAATAATATTTCGGTGCAGGCATAAATTTTGTACGTCGATGTTCCAGGTTCTAAGTTTTAATTGTAAATGAACAACGCACTCGGTGTGAGTCACACACATTTGACGTTTCTCTCAAGCTGATTTGATTTTCTATTTGATTATCCAGTCTGTAAATCCCACATTTATAATCATATATCATACCTCGGTATCACCTTCGATCGAACATGATTCTCAGCATCTTGGAAAATGCTCATTTTCCTCCGTTTGCTGCCCCTTTAGCGCAGAAAGAAAATAGAAACTCGGATAATTATTGGATTCGCCGGCATTAGCATTAAATATGCTGAGATAGTACGTGATTGTTTTTAGTTTCGCGTTAATTAGCTTCGCACATTCTCTCCGCTGTATCGACTAAACTTTCTGGTTTAAGGTTGCTTTATTTACACCAACATTACATACAAGGCAATAAAGTTTTTATAAACAAAAAATAATATTCATGCCCATATGCCCAGAATATGTGTACATTTAGGGTGTGCCATAATTTACAACAAGGAATAAGAGGGAACAACAGTGCAATGAATTGCAGGCAGTCACATATCTCCATATCATTAATAAATATTTGAACGACCAGGACACATGGAACAATTTATAACACGTGCTGCACGAAATAAATCCGGCGTATGTACGAGTATTAATAAAAAAAGCATATTGCTCATAATTCCACACCTTTTTCGCGTTTCCCTCGATGAGACTAGATCGCCTGCTCAAAGATAAAATCATACATGGCACCATGCAAATGAATGCATGTTCATTTAAAGTGGCAATTTTTAGCAGCCAGCAAGTGAGTCATATACATAATTCCCAATTTTTGCATTGGATGATATGTCGTTTGTTGTGTTGTTCACGAGCGTTGTACAGCGAATGCGAGCTTTGTTTAACAAACTTACGCGACCCGACAGTCGAGCGTCGAGCGTCCACCACGCAGCTTGCAATTACTATCCACAAAATACGCGCGCGCACGTATTTACATTCGCGAACAGAAGCGGAACGCAACGTTTTCGTGTGCCGCCGAGCACATTAAATTGCGCTGCGTTCGGCGCGCGAATGCTGGGAAAATGAAATTCGCACAACCGTCATCATCATCATCGTCCAAATTCGCTAACGAAGACAGAGTACATACGTACGTACTTTTCCACCAAATTGTTTCTGGGTCGATTTTATGAAATTGCCGTATAATTAATAACTAATTTTTGGACTGCGCTGCAGATGTAATTACAAAGCATAGCTCCAAATACGGAATTCATGATTAGCCATTGTTTCACGCCGATTGGAAATACAATACTTACAAATTTTAATCAACTGATAATATTTACTAGGAAAAAGGTGCATAACAATGTTATAAAAATGACCCATTCATATTCTGCGTGCAGCATGTTGATACCAATTATTGTTACTTATTATTTTAAAGTGGATACTAAGAGGTTTTACATTGCAATGACATTTATCTACACACCTAGGCCAGTTCCAGAAGGAGGTTCTTGGGCATTGCAGTTGTTCACGTGTAAATATTAAAATTAAATACAACCTTGAACTGTCAATCTCTATTTTTCCGGTGTAATTGGAATTATAGTGCTCCCATGTGGAACCAAGTTGGTATTTCTTTGTTTTGAAGCACACGTAAAACGAGACAGACAACACTAAAAAAGCTCTATTACTCAGCAAGTGAGAAAGTCAAAAAGTTCTTGATTCCGAGACAAGTGAAGAAAGTGCATTTAACTGCCATCGTGCATCAGTAACTTTTAAAACAACTACTTATCTCAAGAATGTTTCCCACATTCAATAGTATTGCACCGAAATATTTAAACTGACGTTTGAGTGATATAAAAACCAAATAAACATTAGTATTATTTATGACATTTAAGTATTTCAATGTTAAAAACTACAAAGCCCAACGAAATTTATATTATAGCTAACTGTTAATGTGACACGTTGAATGTAGAGAATTTCGCTGATATCATCAATATGTTAGTATTGCGAATCGATAAGAAATACAATACTGCAATTATTTCGCCCGCCGTAGTGTGGTAGGCGCAAGGCGCAACCGACACTTTTTTACTTGCATTTATCAGTAAATATAAAATTAACAAAAATATGATGGTGAAGAAAAACTGGTCGTAATATAAGTATCTGATATCCATATACGGCCGCAGTCGGGACAACCAACCGGAATAAATTAAGCGAATAGCAGTAGTATTGAACTTTTGCTATTGACATTGATCGGGGCGACTCGACATCAATTTTCCATATCCCCCACACTTACAGCATATCTGATGCTTATACAAGAACGAATATTAAAGGCAACAATAGAAAAACAAGGTGCCAGTCCAGGTGAATCAACTTGTCTATGTATTTTTAACTCGTCGTTCTTCGCATTCAAGGTTTTTAATTAAGTCATCGGAAATCGATCCCATCGACTTCCATTGATACCCAGAGATGCTGCAATTCACCAAATATTATTTGAATGGCAATTGTAACGATTAGTTTCATTCAACTAGAAAAACAAATAAAAGTTGCATGTGTTATCGCTTACCTCATCGTCTTTTTTCAAGCCACAGATTTCCCTAGTTGGCAATTTCTCCAGAATGTATATCCACACGGGCACATAAAAGTTACTAAACAATATCACAATTCCCTTATTGGTGAGACACTTCCCTCGACGAGCGTCACACGGAAGTTAAAAAAACATCTTCACCGATGGCGAGCGCGCGACGCGGACGCACGGACGGACAGGTGTTGAAGCGCACACGAACCGGACCGGCTTTTCGCTTTCGTTGCCTAGCACTACTCTACCTAAAGTACACCTACTCGGTGCGTAAAATCTAGTCGTTGCACAATCACAACGAACGCAACCGCAAGCATCAGCGGAGAAGAAGCACGAATATGTAAAATGTATCAAATGTTAGTTGTCACCATAAGAACAACAAACAACAAACAGCACGCACACAAAAACACAACACACGTTGCTCGGAGTGTACGCCGGCGTCCCGTGTTCGCCGCGCTCAAGAGACAAAGGTGGACTGACTGAAATGAAACGGACGGCGCGCGCGAGCGAGCGGTACGGCGTGGATGGCTTGCGTGCGCGCTGGTCGGTGCTTCACGCGCAAAGCAGCACACGCGTGTCTCTTACATGAGGAGACATGCGACGCGACTGGACGCGACGCAACGCAACGGCTTGTCGCTGATATCGACGAAATAGGTGCATGGGTGCAGTAATTGCAATTGGAAATGCATCAACCTGACGCGGCAAATGGACGGTGCCAGCAATTTCCACGTCCAATTTTGGCAGAAATCATCGATCCACAAGCTTTAAACTAGTCACTTCACACATTCAATGTGCGAAGTTGTATACGAAAACTATTAGTACAATGAACAATCGATTGTGTCAGCAAAGTGGTGATTGATGGAATACAAATGCGTGGTCATTGTGATCAGCCATGCGATTGTGATACACAAATGACCATATAATAAACGACTGCACCTGTCGCAAAGTTCATACCATATTGCATTCACGGCATTCACGCGCTTGTTAAAAATTTTCAATGCTAAATATCGATTGACACTTTACATCAGCTTTCAATAAACAAATAATATTTAATTTAAACATATGTATGCAGTTTGAACGTTGGTATCTTTCAATTAGGTGGGTTTGAGGTTACGAAAACTATTTGTAGACCCTCTAAATGGATTGCAATTTGCCCTTCCTTGCCCTCCATATCGTGTTAGTATAAAAAAACAGTTGGCTATAAGAAAACCACCGCCATTGCGCTTATTTATGACCGTGATGCGTGCGCGTTCTTTCTTCAAATATCACTCGACTGCCCATTTTGTGGCGGGCGCATTGAAAGAAAACACACGTGCGTGTCCATGAATGAATGCAAAAATGATTCGATTACCCTTATCCATCCTGCCTGTCTGCTTCCATTTCGTAGGCCCATACATTGTATCTATTCCTACCACCTACATGTTCAATCTCATACCATCAGTATTTCGTTTGTATGTATACGCATGACCATTTTTTTTCTTGCGATAAGGTCGTGCGTGCGTCGTGCGTGCGTTTGCAACGCAGTGAACGAGGGGTGCATTTATTTATTACCTCTAAGCGTGCCCCTACCGCAACGCAGCGTAATCGCCGTGCAGTCGAGCAGCGTAAACACGATTTTCCCTTTTCACCTATCATCGTCGTCTTTCGTCTTTGGGAAATCGAGGATTCCACCGACATCGCGTCCCCTCCTGCGTCGGCACATCATATCATTTCTTTTCCGACTAAACATCGATCGCATACGAAGAACTGGAAGAAGCGTAGCGTTGAATGCAAGCAAGGTAAAACGACTACGTACCCATTGTTGATAAATTCATCGTATCACAACACCACCTCGCGCACTATAACGAAGATAATTTCTTTCGACAAGTGCATCGGAGAAATTGTTAACGCGCACCACGCGCACGTGGCTGACGACATCACTAGAATGCCGAAATGCAATATGGCGGTCAGCGGAAGTTAAAACCACTCGTCGTACAAACGAGGTAGGCAACCAAATATACACAATGTTGTTTTAATTTTCAAATTACAATTAATTAGTTAATGAGGCACATTGAAAAACTAGTCATTTCTTGTATATGTATTGTATTTTTTGATTCGATATATCAAAAATACACAGCCATTATCAATGTACAATTAGAGTCAGAGTCAGAGTTAATCAAAAAGAGAATAAATTAAATTCTAGTTAATTAAAAATGAGAACTAACTGCTTACTAATTATGCATAAAATAATTCTAGCTACACTAAACTTGTATTAATATCGCTGCGTCCGCATGAGTAAATCGTAAATTGCACAACTCATCCTATTTGTTTGATTAAAAACGAAACGTTAAAAGTGTATGTACAAAAAAATATCAATAACAAATTGATATGTCATCAATCATTTTTCTTCTTCTTCAACATTTAAAATTGCGTTTGTTTCTACGCGCTAGTGACGTTAACCTAGTCCCAAAACGTACTTGGGAAGTTGTATCGTTAATCTAGGTATTGACCAGAGCATCGACATCCTGAAAACAGAAAAACGATCAAATACACGTTTCGCAAATGAATTTCGATTAATAAGCTCATGGACTTGGTGCATCATGTGCCTGTGGATAATTGATGAATCGCTTGATGCAAACTATATGTATGGATGGTGAAGTGATTGGAGAGTAAATTTGTGTCCTCACCTTTCCATGTTTGTTAACCATCACCTCTTTTATATCATACTATAAGAAAACAAGTTGAAGTTATTATATTGCATTTTATACAGGTGAATCATTTGAATATTTACAATAAATACGTATGAAAGAAAGAAAGGAAAAGATTTAGTTTAAGTAGTTCACATTCAGGTACGTATTAATAAGAAAACAAAGAAAATTAGTTCTCTATTGATTGCTCCGCTTCAAATCTACTTCTAATCTAAATACGGTTTTTGAGTTAGTGTGGGTTACCTTCAGTCGCAGTAATAAACAATTTGTATAAATTTTAAACCTATTTTTTAAATGTATTAACGTTGTCCGCGATGTCATTCGCTTCAAAAAAACAACTCCACCGTTCTAAGGGAGAGAGAAGAGAACATAGAGATCAATTATTACTCAAATAGGTAGTTGGGGACAAGTTTTTGGCATTCTGTAACTTTTTGGATAGGTACATACTTACAACATGCAAATCACACACGCGCACACAATGAAAACAATACGAACACATCTACCAAGATAACGTACACAAAGCAAAAGCGGTGGCACTTACGATACGGTAATAGTATTATATAACCATTGCTTCCAGCCGACGTTCGCCGTCGTGTCGATGCGCGACTCGATCGTCTGGCAGAGATTGCGACGATCGTGCGACCGCCCCGAGCGCAGATCGCAGAGGATGCGCTTCTTGCACTCGTTGTCGCAGCTCGGCCGCACCGGACTCGCTTTGTAGTAGTACTTGTAGAAGAGGTCGAAGAGCTGCGGCTCGTTGGACATGCGCTCGATGAGGTCGTCCCAGTCCTTCGGTCGCAGCGCCTCCATGCCGAACGCCTGGCGCGCCGAATAGAGCTTGAACCAGATCGGATAGCCGTAGAGGTTCGCCTCGCGCAGGTTCATCGTCCATGATTCGTGATCGATGACCGCCTGAAATCAACATGGTGACGACTAGTTGTTTTCGTGAAGTTGTTTAGCAGGTGTATGACATACCCGCGTGGTTTTATCGTGATCGCCATCCACGTAGTAAATACGATAACCGGGATTGAGATCGTAGTACGGTGACACGGATGGACCGATGTACGCTACGCTGATGCCGCGACCTAAACGAAACAAAAACAAACTCACTTTTGTGTTTCGCAAAGTTATGTAGAGTGTTATAAAAGCAAAATGTAACTTAGTTCAATTAAAACAACAGTTACAAGACGCAATTTTACTTTTTTCTTCGTGTGGTTGGAAAAGTAACAGGACCGTTTTTTTTTCTTCTTTTGCACGCGCACTCACTCAATTGTTTGTTGTCGTAGAACACCTCAAACTCGTCGTAGTGCGTGTGGCCGAAGAACTGCGCGGTGATGGTCGCCTCGTAACGGTTGATGATTGCGTAGTAGTTGCGCGACCACACTTTCAGGCAGTCGGAATGACCGGGCGGAATATGACCGATGATGTGCACCTTCTCGCCGTTGAACTCGGCCGATTGCAGCTCATAGATGAACCACTGCAGCTCCGTCGCTGGATCGGTGCTGTTCAGTAGCAGCCACCTAAAGTAATGCACAAAGCAGATGAAGACTACCTCCAACGTACACTCCTCCACCACGCGTAACGTACCAGTTCTTATTGTTGCAGTAGTTCATATTCAGCGAGATGAGACGGAAGCCGGGACGCACCAGCACCGAGTAGAAAGCTCCGCGACGCACCGTATTGCTGACGGAGCTCGGCAGCCATTTGCGCCACTGCTCGTTGAGCTCGTCGTACAGCCACGAGATGCTATCGCTGTCGGGCGCGTCGACAAACGGCGGCGGGAAGCTGTTCACCGGCGCCGACTCATGATTGCCCAGCGCTGGAAAGATGGGCACGCCCGGAAACCGCTCCGCCATTTGCAGCACCGTTTCACGGATAATCTTCAGGTTCTCCTCGCGCGTCTGGTTCCATACATCGTGCGGAGGTAGGTCGCCCGTCCACAGGATATAGTCGATATCCTAGATATCAACCCACATCAGTTGCAACTTGTAAGTCGGCCATTGTGAAGAATTTAGCTCACCGTGTGCGTATCCTGGATGTGCTGAAGCATATTATCGACGGTGATCTTGGGCGTGTCGCACTTCCGGTAGTCGCCCCACTTTCCGGCGCGCTGGTCCTTGGTCGCCGCCGGGCCGTTAGTCAAGCGACAACACAGCGGTTCCGCACAGTCCGCATTACTACCCTCCATGTAGTAGGGATCGTAGTGCGTGTCGGAGATGTGCAGCACCTTGAAGCTGGGCGCGCTCTCCACCGGCACACGCGCTTCCGCCGGTGGCTCCGGTTTGTTAACGGGCGGGAACATCACCTCCCATTCATGGTAAGGATTGTAAACGTCCCCACAGCCGTCACCGATCACAAAGCTGCATA
>JARJDR010011415.1:0-25853 GCA_030264135.1 Myllaena sp. GC000078 | reverse complement strand
CCAAATTCCCAGGACCAGTATGCCACTTTTTCTTTGCATGCACACATGTACACATGTGAACCAAACGAACACCCCACTTTTTCTACTGAACCCCTCGCTACGCTCGGGGTTTGATAAATAATAAATGTTAATGATTATGATCATCAACCTATCTATTTTTTCAAAACTGGGTTAAGTGCATTATTAGTATTGATTTAAAGAAAAGTCATAAATTCTCCCGTGGAATAAAGGGGTAATAAAATGCGGTCCAGTTCGTGCGTCAAACTTTTATCACTTCCGACCGATGATAAATGCAAATGCAAAACCGAATCGTTCATTTGATTGATTACGTCAGCAATCTCTTGGCATGTCGCCAAGTCAATTTGCATTCAATTTTAATTGATTCGCGTAATAAATTAACTGGGCGGTAATTAATTCATGTACGTACGTGATTCCTAATAAATAGCGCAGTGTGATTAACAAATTATTCCATCCGACGTAAAATATGACTCTAAATTAAAAACGAACCTGATAAGCCGGAAATTTGCATAAAGTCATTAATTTTTCACCCCTTAATCATACCTATTATATTATAATATAAATATATACAAAATTTAATATGCAAAAATATGCAAGGAACGGAGTATTTAAAGGAAATAGAATCAATCGCATGACATTTGAGGCACTTAAGCTACCCATGCAATGCGCCGATTTATTTTATTAAGTCATATAGCGAATAATATTTTGTCATGCGAGAATTAATTAATAAATTAACGTCGGAATACGGGTCAAACGCACACCGCACGCTCTTCTTAATGGGCGAATTTGTTCTAATAAAGCGTTGGAATTCGGTGTAACTGTCCTATAATTCAATTACCTACATTCAAGCAAAACTTAATTACTATTAAACAAAGCAGAATAAAATAAAGAATTGTAAATGTATATAGAACAGTTATTCTAATAATATCAATGTTTCATACTAATCCAACATTTTTCCGACAGGGTCGGAAAATGAAAAAACAACACGTTTAACATACTAAAATCACGTAACGCACGCCAAACGAACAGCGATTTCTCATCGCCAAATTGAAATATAGCCGGGCGAAATGAAATAAATGAGGCTTTTATAATGAAAAATACACAAATCGCGTCGACAGGCTGGTCTGACATGGCGGCCCCCAAAATCGATAGCCACCAATCGCACTGCATCTAAATACACACCATAACGCAATATCGTACAAACATAAACGTTTTATGGCTTTTGCCGTATCCTTACAACTGGTGGCGCCAAGTTTTCCCGTGTGTCGACACGAGCGCGGGCGCGTCAAACGCGTCAGTAAGCTTTCACGAAACTTTTACTGCATTATAATATAGAACGCAAAAAATCCAAGGCGTTCACAACTCCTATACGAAAAGGAAAGAGCAAATGGGGCCAAGGACACAATTTGCGCGCCTGGGTTCCTTCATTGTGCAGGACGAAACGCGTTGTGCGTGCTTTCAAGTCGTTCTACCCCGCAAGTAAGCAAAACAATTTCGCTCGCAAAATACATATACATTTACATGATTATTTGCATACTTATAAGTGTGGTATCTCAAGGTGTATGCGTATCAAAATCTGGTGAGCTTACCTCGTTCGGACTGACCGCAAAATTATTCATGATATTAAAGTATTATTTGTGCGTTCTAGGTTTAATTAGCATTATTACGGATAAATGTATATTTATTTCGATTGTTTACTACATGAGCGATTCGAACACGTTAGCCATTGCGCACGATTACGCACTTTGCGTTGAATTCACGTAACGTAATTTGGCGGTGTGCGGAAACGGAAGCCGCGACGGACCACACACGGCTGGCGCGATCGAAATCAGTCGGCGTGCGCGATGCCTCCGCTCTCTTTCCGCTCTTCTCGGACGCGAGCGCGGAACGCCTGAAAACGTACTGAATTCCGGGCATTCCGGTCGCCAGCGCAATGGGCCGCCGCCGAATTCACACACAGCCAAGCAGCCAAAGTCACTCAAACGTACGAGGCTGTGTAGCTTACCGACACCCACCCACTTACGTGTGCAGGCGCGCATACCATTGCGCAATCGTGTTCTCCACCGGGGGCGGCGCACGCCACCTCTCCAAGACGGGGGGCGGCAGCGGCGGGCACTCTTGAACCTTGCCCAAAAAAGCGCCGCCCTGTCCGCATTGCAGGCCAAGTTTTATTGCAAGCGCCCCCACGTTCGCCTGAGACAATATTTGTGTAGGCGGCCAACGCGAGTATGAGGAACACGATAGCGAGCGGGGGATGTGTACGAATTGGTGGTGGTGGCGCACGTCTTTGAGAAATATTGACCATCAACGGAGGGAGTAGTAATAAAGAAGCGAGGTAGTGCGCGCTTGCTAGATCTATATGTATTTACTAAATAAATTTGTAGCCCTAAAGACGGTCTAATAGCGGTACTCGATTCCCTTACGCGTGGAGAGAGAACATGTAAAAGCAGGTGAAAGCAAGACACTGATAATTTATTAACGAGTGTTGATTTAAATATTTATTCGGCGCTTTCAGAAGCTTACTGGCTGCACCATTTGTGGTATAAATTTAGTAATAGATTCTCTGTGTGACTTGTAAAGTTTGATGCTGTACCTAAATCGATGATTTTAGTTTACTAATGAAAAATACCAAACGACAAACTTATTTTTGTTGTTGACGGGATTATGATATTCTTTCTAATTATATCTGTTGATTGAATGAATTAAATTTGATAGGTTATCGATTGGGCGAATTTAGGAAGGAATTATCCATGTAATCTATTAACGACACAGTTTTCCTGCTCATCTATTATTTTTTGTTATAAACAAATAGGTCGATATTGACTTGATTAACAAAATAGAAAAAGAAAAAGGATTATTAAACTTCCAATTTGATCTGTTGTATGGTATCAATTATTGAACGTAATATTAAATTTCTTTTGCAATAAATATTGTATCAACCTTGATACCGAGCACCTGCGAATTGCTTGGGAAAAAGAATCGTGCTAATAAAATGTCTTACAATGCCATGAAAGTACTCACAATAAAACAATATTTTTGCCAACTGTCTTTTATTGAATATCATATAAAGAATTAAAACAACATAGTATAATTTATATATTTTGATTTTTCAAAGTTAGTTCGTATCGAATATCACTCACTTACGTAATAATCAACGCCCTATATAGGTTGGAATATAAACGTAGTAATTCGATTATAAATACATTTGCAAGAATGTCAAATTACGGCCGATGGATATCGCTATTTTCTCTCAAATATGTAGTACGTAATAACTGTATCTGTATCGAGAACTTTTACTTGAAAATGTTCTTGATTTTCGTTAATATGCCCTGCAAAGATAAAAAAGAAATATATTAAAATTAATTCGGAACACCTAAGTCAGTTGGAAGAAAACATCATTATCAAAACTTACTTAAATTGAAATGACGATACAAAGAGTTACGGTTAGTGCCAAAAATTTGGAATAATCATGCAATAAAATGACATTGAATATTAGACTAAAAGAAGATGAGGAGAAAATGCCTCACGTTTATTAATAAATAAGCCTAAATTCAGCTTAAGCATCAAACGACCTAATAAATTATTTATCGATGTCTTAAAATAAACAATTCCTGTGCAAATGTACTCGTACTCCTAAACATCTTTTATTTCTTTCAGGCTGGATTCATCAATAATTGCAAACATCTACCAAATCGATTAAAACATTTTATGTAGGCTCTCTTTCAAAACTAAATGTGCGATGCGTAATCAATCCAGCGGTATACAAAAAGCACGTCAACAAACTGCATCGCTTTGCAAGAAATCATATAAACATTACGGCTGCTTCTTTTTATCTCTTTTTTGACTCACACGTATAAGTATCTATGTATGTCTAATGTTATAAACATCTGATTGCATTCAAATCAAACCTGTTTCGATTGGTAATCATCGACGAATCAATTGCACATCAACCGAATGCGTGTTTGCATAGTGAGAAGGTCGTTTGTTTCGCGTCTCTCGCGTCATGGAATTCAGCACAGTTCTTCACTAATTTCCATACGCTATATATGTTTATATACTAAATGTATACTGATCAATGTGTGAACGGGCACGTTTTTGTGTTAATAGCCACACAAAACGTACTCGTAGTGCGCTTCATGTACGTAGATGACATGACATGACTACAACGCGTTTACACACTACTCACTACATGTGTGGATGGGCGTCGTATTACGTAACGCTGCGGCGCAATGATGTAATGGTCCAGCACGACGCGACGCGCTCGTTATGAGTCAAAACAAGGGAATTCGCATCTGCATTCGTGCGCGCATCGACACGCGCGAACAGATTACACATGTAATGTGGTATGCGTGTTGACGGGCGCCGCAAAGGATGCGAATTGAAATGACACACATACATATTCAGAGCACGCGATGATAAGATGCGCACCGCAGAGGTACGGTTTGTTCTATTGGAGGCGTTTTAATGTATCTAACCTACGACCTATACCAATGGAATTTGTCACACGAGCGTATATTATGCACGATAGCGCGAGGCCTGGCAATTAACCCGAAATTTCCACAATTAATTCGTCGGCTTCATTGCGTTTTCCCCTCCGTTTAATCGCCCAATGCTAATTTCAACCGCAGCGATTTGTCGCTATTTTTATCAATAATAAATCTTCATTGCGGTTGCTGGACATTGATGCAATGATAATTTACTCTGGTGTCGATCAATAATCGCGTTTTTTTTTCTTTCAGCGTGCCCATCATCATCATCATGATCCGCCTGCTATCGCACCCGAGAGATTGACTGCATGCTGAAAGGCGCGATGAGAAATCGCTAGCGGGTGTAAATATTTATATAAAAAGTGAATTCGCGTTAGGCGCGCTCGCTCGCCTTGAGACGTCTGCCGCGGCGTGTCTGCAATCGATAACCCATGCTTGAATATTATCCTGCCAGGAGCGCATCGCAGTGACATCTGTTGTCTGAATTCGGAAGCGCACGCTACGCATCCTTTAGTCCTCAAGGATTAAAGGATAACAGATACGTAATACGACGATATTATTAGCAAATGCTGAAGGGATCGATTAGAGTTATTAATTTATGCATTTTCTAATTGAATCTATTTGAATCACATAATTTGTGAGGGAAAGGTCAAGCTTTTAATGCGATTCCGTAAATGCCAAAGGAGGTAATTCAATCAGTGATGAAACCGAACGTATTGCGACACAAGAAGGTGCTTCATCATAGTCGTGGCCGACAAGAAAGGGCAACGCAAATATCCGATTACTCAATCAATAGCAGGTAGGGCCAAATATAAATGCGCCGAATTCAGCCGCTACAATGTTCGCACAAATAAATTCATCGTGAACACGAAGGTAAATTTGCATTTCGCCTCGCAAAATAATTGCTTCGTTTGTGCCATTTACGACTAGAACTATAGATAATTGCAGACTGACTATCTGCTTGCTTACACAAGTTAATATCGAGCTGCATTTATATTTATAATACGCATTAAGATTAACGATGGCAAATGCCAAGCAACCAACCTAATTACTTTCACACCGCTGGCGCTGCTTTGGTTCGAAGAATACTTAAAATCGATTCTTTGCGTGAACACGAATGATAACACTTCCACCGCCTTGTTCGCCACCTACTTTTAGTTTTTGGCAATGCTCAACTACGCAGGTACATTCAAATGCTATATATATACCAAGTTTATTTGCTTTTTTGGTGTAAACTGTTGATGAATGTCAGAGGTCGCCAGAAAATCGTGCTAAACGTTCTAATTTCATATCGCCGCGCAAAGATTCCAAAGTGAATTATTTTATTAGCCGCGAAGTGGAAATGAGTGCGGATGTGGTGAGAAATTTAATTATGCCGTCGAGTTGCAATTACTGGGCGAGCTGTAGGGAAATTCAGTTACCGTTCGCATTAGACGGAAATGACAAAAAAAAACGCAAAACGCGACGCGAAAAAACTTCTAGGGGCAAGTTAGATGAAGAAGAAGAAGGAGCCAAAGTGTTTTTTAATTTTGTCCCGCAAAGGCAGAACGACGCATCGGGAATGTCCTGGCATCATCCTCGTCGACATGCCGCCGCCGGCCAGTCTCCACCACATCTTGCTTCTTATTTACGACCGTTACACACACGTACGCCCACGTTTATTGCGACTAGCGAAAAGTTCACGCGCGATCGTAAATTTCACATATAAGAAAAGCAACCCACCCTCCAAAAGCTGTCAAGCCGCTGCTAAATTATAGATGTCCAACATACATCTTGTACATCTTGCTTATACATATTGCGTTAACCGATTTTAAATAATTTGATAAGCTTAAGCGATCGCAAGCGCCAAGCAGCAACTGTACATTACTGCAGATTACGTTTTCATGTGGGAAATTAGAAAAGCGAACAATGACACAGCAATAAGAAGAATTATTTCAAAGCAACTCACTTGAGGCTTATTCTCCGGGTACACCGGCTGTATGTCGATGTGCTTCGGCGGTTGGGGCTTGTTACTGGAGGCGGCTGCGGCTGCGGCAGCAGCGGCAGCGGCAGCGGCTGCTGCTCCGCCGGTTGTGGAAAGCACTATCGTCCCATCCTCCGCCTCGTAGCTCACGCCGTGGCCATGCTGATCCCGGTGGATGCCCTGCGCGTCGATGAAATGCATTTGATATTCATGTGAGATTCCATGCGAGTCCTTGTAGTGGCCGCGTCCCTTGTCCTGGCTATGCCGCTTCGCTCCCTGTTTATTCGATCCATCGCCTCCTCCTCCTCCGCCTCCGCCACCGCCTCCACCGCTGCTGCCGCCGCCACCGCCTTTCTCACCGCCACTTCCGCCCCCACCTCCGCCGCCGCCGCCGTTGTGGCCATCGCTGTGCTTGTTGGCGTCGTGATGCTCGGCAAAGTGCAGCGAATGATGCGACGGCAGCACTGGAAATTCGCGCCCGCTGCCGTGATGATGATGGTGGTGGCCATCCTTGCAGTCGGCGAAATCCTTATCGCCCTTCATGTAGTGGTGGTCCTTCTGATGGTGGTGGTGGTGCTCCTTGTGGCCGTGGTGGCCAGGGTGGCCGGGCGTGTGATGATGCGACGCCTCCACCAGCGTCGGCTGGATGTGCGTCACGAATTGAGCCATTACGCCACTGTCTGCAATGCTTCTGCTTTATGCCCGATTACGATGCCGCGAAAAAATGAGTACTTTAAGCAATTTGGCAAAAAAAAAATGTTTAAGTACTTGCAAGTTGGTTAATTGTTAGTGGCGTTACATCATTCGAATTGGAAGCGAGCGGTTACACCTCATTCGGTGCATCAGAAAGTAAACAATCCGCGCACCAAACTTGGCGGTGGTAATTTACGTTATTTGGAGTTTAATTTGACGCGAAACGGAAGAAGGGAGGAAGACTATGATGCAATTGTTTAGTGCGCACGTTTTACAATATTTTGATTTGGTAACTGCGATTGTTGTTGGTGGTGGTGGTGGTGGGCAAGGAGCTCCGCCGACGCCGACGACATGCTGTTGCGTGTTGCGACTATCGACGATTGAGGGAAGAGAGGGCGGTCTGCGCGCCGCAACGGCCTCGCGTGTGCGCGCGCTCTTGGGGATGTGCAGCAGCAGCGGTGGCGCGGCCGAATCGATAGAGAGACCAGCACCAGCAGCAGCAGCAGCAACCACCTCCCGCAAATCAGGGGGGGAAACGAAACTTGGAAGAAGTTAGTAGCGAGTGGCGCCGAAAGCGCTATATCTGGGGATTTCGCATGCGTACTTTTGCAAGGCGCGAACATACATGACCGAACCGCGCCGCGCCGCGCACTGGGTTTGTACAGGAATTCAAAGCATGCGGGCTGTTGATCCAGCTGCCGGCGCATGCAAGGATCGCGCACAAAAGCGGCGAGGATAGTAATCCGGGGCTCGCTGAATTTCGGATAACTCACGCTGTGAAAACACATCAGACGTATCAGCAGGCGGGCTGCACAACAGGACAACAAAACGCAATAGTCTATTTATAGTGAAATGTTATAGATGTTTCAGGCAAAGGATACGCGCGGCCATGTGGCGCAACACTCGGCAATCTACACGTTACGAGTCCAGTGGCGGTTTATCCAACAGGCGCATGAGGCGCATGCCTAAGACCCACCAAGTCAAGAGGACTCCGCCGGACCCTGCTTGCATATAAATCATAGTAAATGATTTTCAAAAATAGAGCCTCATTTTTAAGTTGCGCCTCAGGCCCCATCACCGCTAAAACCGCCACTGGTTACGACTATCCTTGATGGCCTTGGCGTGCGCTTGATAGGCTAGAGCGCAATCCGCGAACACTGTTTGTGTTTGATTTGCCCTAAATTTGCAAGCGACGCGGCGCTTAATTGGTAAATCGTTTCCGAGCGTTTACATGGGATTTGTAAACGGTAAATGATGTAATAATATGCTTCGGCCCACACTGGCGACCTTATTTTAGAATAGTAACTAGATCTTTCTTTCAGATCAATAATATGAATGAAAATTGCACTTATTCTTCTTTTAGGTCAACTGCTATCTTCTGAAGTGTTAAATAGCATATGCAAACGTTTATTTGAGTTATAAATACTATTCAAGTTGGAGTGCTCGTTAAAACTTTTTTGCAAGATTGGATTCTAGCAGAAGTTTTTTGACACGATTAATTTGACGGCGCCAAAGACTAAGTTTGCTAAAAATGTTTGCGGTGATACTTATCAGCACTCAGCACTGCTCAGCACTAAAGGCATATCTTGCAAAAACAATTTTATGCTATTCGGAATAATTACAATAAGTTTTAAAATTCTGATTTCTGTATTAGAACTTATTTGTTGCCGATATTAGATAAAAGTTACTAACATATAAAAGTGCCAAATGTTTAATCATTAAGTCATTGAAATACGTAGTTGCCGACACGTCCCATTGTCATAAGCAAATGAAGGCAAAACGCAAGGTAAATGATTAAATCGCATGTTGCATGCTAATCATTATTAAATCATGTAACACATTACAATGCAAACAAGTATAATACAAAACAAATCTTATGTATATGGTGAGTGAATGCTATTTAGCATTAGAAAGAGTACATGTGGATTAACAAATTAACGAAATTAATAATAAGTCATGTAAATATTGCATTTATTTGAAACTACATATTAGGGTTTTCCAATAAGAAGTTTCATTTTGATATTTAAAGAAAACGAGTAGTTTTTAAGAGAAATCAATGAATATTTATTTCATTGTAAAGAGGAAGATATGCCATTAACATTTTAACGATATCAGCCAAATGGCCTCCACGGTTACGATTGCAGCACCCTATTCTTTTCATGAAATTTTCCATGACCAATTCGCACATTTGCGGCTGTATGGCCTCGATAACTTCACGAATTCCATCTTTTGAGGTCTTGAATCGATTGTGGAGCATTGGCATAGACCTTATCTTTTATGTGGCCCCAAAGAAAAAAGTTTAAAGGTGTTAAATCACAAGATCTCGGTAGCCAATTGTGATCACCCCTTCGAGAAATAACACGGTCAGGAAACTTTTCTGTCAACATTGCGATTGTTTTGTTGCTAGTGTGGCACGTAGTCTTGCTGAAAATAAACGTCGTCCTCCGTAACAGTTGCACCAGCCTCATTTTCAAAAAGTAAGGTCCAATCACACCGCCAGCCCAAAAACCACATACCTTCCTCTTTACAATGAAATAAATATTCATTGATTTCTCTTAAAAATATTCGTTTTCTTTAAATATCAAAATGAAACCTCTTATTGGAAAACCCTTTAAAATAAATTTTAACACAGAATAACAGAATATGATTTCATAATAATATAACATTGTAAATGTCTCAAATTGATTTAAAGGTCTCAAGTCTACCAGCTTAGCTATCACAATTGCTATAAGTAGGATTAATATTCAAATCATAGCCGAGTAACAACAATACCTACTAAACGCACACCTGACACCAAAACATTCGCGATTCATTATCAGCGACGCCAATATCGACAATACGAATCAATACGAATCAATAACGCGATATAATCGGTACGCGTCTTGTTTCGACGTCGATTCGCTCGAAAAGTGAAACCCACCGGGAACCTTGTTGCAACGCATCTTATCTTATCAAACCGCCACATGTATGCTATTTCACGCGCTACATTAATTCGCGTCTAAGCGCGCATCGCAGATAATAATAACAACTCGGCGGGACGTGGTGCCGGCTGCGTGTGCCCATTAAACATACATTTTTCCTACAATTGCAAACTCAATCAACGCTATCGTGGCGCACCTGCACAACGTACATGAACATACAGTGCGATATATTTACTATATTTGCTACCTCCATCAAATAATTTACGCAAGTGAACGACGGCGACGATAAGAGTGTTAACTTAAGCGTAATGTCACTGTGAAGTGATGGCAAAGCACGAGAGCAGCGGCATCGAGTTGAAGTCGGTGGTAACTGAAGAACCAAGCAAACAGCAACATACAGCAAAAGGTAGCCGAGGTCATCATAATAATGTGGGTGGAAAACGCGCTCCGCCGATCCCATCGATACCGGAGCTCAGCGATGAAGATACCACCAATGGCGCCGGCAATGGCGGCATGCAGACTTTGAGCGTCCCCGACCTGCAGCGCAAAACAAGCGTGACGAGCACCAACACGACGAAGAGCAACACGGTGCGCGGCAGCAATCGCAGCACGAAGAGCGGTGGTAAACAGCAGCAACGACGGTTGAGTCAGCATAGTGTTGCTGGGGGTGGCATTCAGAACCAGGGTTTCTCAGCGACCAACTCCGAGCATGATGCGTATTCGAATGGAAGTCGATACTCTAGCAGCCAGAGTTTATCGTACGCTGTATACATTTGTAGTTTTTGGAATAATATAAGTCTTTTTTTTTTGCAGAACATATAAAGAGCAGTATTGCTGCTCACCCAATTGCAGGTACACCCCTCGTGAGCGCAAGCTATGCGCTTCGGTGGCGGTGCTCGCAACGATTATTGTGATATTGGTGATTGTCGTTGGGTATTTAGCCGGCAAGAAGAATGCCGACACGACGTTCCATTGGACGTTTTAGAGATTATTCGCTTATTGTTCTAAAACGTAATTCATTACACTTAAATACATTCCTTTTATATTCTTTTGATTATATGTTATTCATATCACATGCAAAACACTTAATTGTCTTGTTTTAGAGACGGTTCCTAACATTATTCTATAATCTCAAATAATCAGTAAACAATTATAATTATGACGTTGAGTAATAACCAATTCCCTACCTCAAGCCAACACCAGTTCAATAAAGGACATTATCAACAGCCACCATATTTATGTATAAAAATAGTATGCAAGTATATTGTAGATGGAAATAAGTTACATAAGTAATAAAATACGAATTACAGCCGAACTGATTACCAACAATGAAAATTAATAAACAAACAATATAACTTAATTCAAACAACTATCCAAATGATCATTAATCAATCTCTGCTCCATTTTCAAGTGACAAGCTGGGCATTCAACCAACACGGTGTTACCGCCGGCGACTCCATCATCATCCAGAACAATCGTATCGATAATGGGATACTCTTCGACCGACCCGTTACCGCAGCTCTTGTCAAATTTTTCATCAAAGCTATCATCAAACATCTGCGCCTTCTCCTGATCGGTGAGAAATATCTCCTCGGACATACATTCGTTCAAGTGCTTATCCAACTGACTCTTGTCGATTGATTTCTTACAGACCAGGCAGTTAACAGACTCCTCCATTCCATCGTTCATCGACTTGATAATGTCGTCGGCGCTTTTGATCGCGCACGATGCCACGTGCACATCGTACAAGCCCTCGCTCAGCGGCTCGTTGCATATCGGGCACTCCTTATGCATGGACGCGTTCAACGCCACGCTCGCATTCTGCAAACAGAACTCTTTGTGGCCTTCCAGCACGCCGACCGGGATCATTTCATTGCAGATGTCGCATTCCAGATATTTTGGCGGTGATGCGGTCGCTGCATTGGCTGTCGGAGCCGACATGGTCGAGGTTGAGGACGACGTGGACGTGGATGTCGACGGTTCGGCGTTGTTGAGGCACACGTCCAAATGTGCGTTTAAATTCTCCATTGGTAATCGAAAACTGCACACTGGACACACAGCAATTTCACCAGTCTTTTGACGTTTTGACGATGGACCCAGCTCGTCGTCATCGCTGACAGCCGCCGCTGCCGGCGCATCCTGACGTTTGATGTCGAATACTTCCAGCCAATGGTCACGAAGTTGCGAATAATCCTTCGAATTCGCCGTACCGTTGGCATGCAGCTTCTTGCCGACACCGTTGAATATCACAACGCTATTTTTCGCAGGCGGTTCAGAGTTCTTCACGTCCAATGAGCCGCCCTGCCCCGATTTAAATCCGCCAATATTGTCGATCTTTGTGTTATCGTGCCGTGCATTCGAATTTGCATTGGAATTTTTAAATACGCCGTTTTGATTCTTCGTTTCAACGGCTGGGAAGAATGTTCGAATGTCACCACCGGCATTCTTCCCTTTTGGCTTTGCATTCTCCTTCTCCTCCTTCTTCTTCGTCTTCTTCTCCGGCTCCTTAACTTTCACGAAGGTGCCACCACACTTTTTGGAGTGTTCATCCCACCAGCGATCGTACTTGCCGGGTGCGCGGTTGATGGCTCGCCGCACCATTCCGAAATACGGGCGCCAGTTCTGACAAACCCCATTGCACTTCCACCAGTGCTGCTGGTACAATCGCACCTCGTCGTGGAAATCATGATAAACAGTGATGTTTGTGCCTGCTTCACCATTTATTCTATGCATATGTTTGTGAAATTCTGGCCCATGTCCATCACGATCTCTATTGTTATGGGTAACAAATAGGTATGCATGTATCATCTCATGCAGTAAGGTCTCTACCAGATCTTTTCTGGGCCGCAACTTCAACAACGGCTCGCTTAGTGTAATGCTGCACAGACCACCTCTGCCTTGGTAGGAACATATACCAGCACACATGGTCATTCGCTTGCTCCATGAGACACAAACAGCCAGCAGCTTGTTCCAGAAGAAGTGTTGATTGAACGCGATGAATAAATTGTGGATGTTGGGCGTCGGATCAACCAACTCCCATGATGGATCCACCAAGGATTTTGTATTATCAGCGCTCTTCTGAATTTTCGTGGTGTAAACGAGACCATTGCAATTCTCGGTCGGCGTTCTAGGCTCCTTGTTGATTTCTTCTTGTAGTGCTCTCGCAATCTGGTGATCTTCTAGGTGGTCATCCTTTTGGGCGTTTGCTTTATCGTACTTTAATTGTTCTTCGAGTAATAATTTCATACGATAATCTTCCATTTTTGGATAGTTGTTTTTTATTTTAGGTAGCTTTAAATATATAACCTCCAAATTCTGCTAATATGTCAACATGTTGTTGTGGTTGCCGAATGTACCACCAGTTGCCAACGTTATCAACATGCCGATATTATGCTAATTAGAAAACTAAATTGCTTGCTTATTGATATGCGAGTAACAACTAACTTTTCATTCCTAAGATTTATGTGGCAATTTTCTTATGTATGAAATTAAATTAGGGTCAATACTAGAGTGAAAAATGCCCACAAGAAGATTAAAAAATTATTTAAAAATCTTGTTGAACTAAAAAATATGATAACTATTTCTAAATGAAACAAATAATTTTTATTATACTTAACTTATCGTCGTTTTATACGGTAGTCGCTTTTACATGTTTTTGTTTTAACACGGTTTTTAAAATATGACTTTGCAAAAATATTGTTTTTGTGTTTGAGGTCAAATTATTAGTTGGATTTAATTTTCTAATAATTAATTATTGTATTCCAATATTATTTTTTACTTGTAAGCGATATAACTACAGTACAGTACAGTACAGTATAGTATAAGTACAGAATTCGTTTTATAAGTAGTTTATGGATATTTTCAATCTTAATAATTTTATTTTGCAATCTGAAGTAATTGGCGGACCTCACAGATAACACCTTAGTTTCTACACCTTAGTTTTAATACTATGATATCTATCTTGCCCCGTTAACAATATTACCCCACTTCACCAATTCATCGCCACTTCATCAATGATATCACCTGAAAAAGAAGTTCATCAACATAATGTAAGCATATTGCCTTTTATGGCGATAATGGCCGTTTCAGCTGCTTCTCTTCTGAATGTGAGTGATTTTTTTTTCTTTGCTTAAAATATACTTTAAACCTTATTGAATATCATACTAAAATTTTTATTTGAAATAGAAATCAGTTTCATTGAAAATTTGGGCTCCGTCTTGACCATAGTCTCCCATCCCAATACTCCGATACGGCACGCAAAATTTTTAAACGCGTATAACTCGAAACACATTTTTCCAAATCGGCTCGCAGCATAACTCGAACAATTTTTGATATTTTCACTCCAAATTAATGTCTCTTATCCAGAGCAGCACTCCGCACCGAAATACGTACCCGATTTGGTATAAGTTAATATTTCGATTTTTTATGAATTAAAAAGTGACCGGTTTTACGTATAAAAATGCGCTTTTGCCATTTCAACAAATATTAATATTTTCAAAATGCCCTACGTATTTCTGTAGCTATTCTAATGTAGTTTAAGGAAAATAAAAATATATTGTTTATTGTTTAAGATTAATTTTTGCTGCACTTCTACTGCGTGCCGCGTAGTCATTTATAATAACAATGAACAGTCAATTGATATCTGACAGTTATAACAAATATTTCACATAATTGTACGATTTAATCATAATTTGGCGATAAATTTTATATAATTATAATATTTGCATATTAATAATACTATAATAATAAACCCAAAGATATGGCATCCGTTCAATATCTCTTTTCGTACTCGAAAACATTCACTCGTGAGCTGGTAGCAGCACAAACGTAAGTAATTTTTGCTCCATCGCCAATTGATCAGCCCACACATTACCCAAAAATTACAGCCACCTAACAGAGGCAACAAACTACCGCATCACATTCGCAATCACCATCCAGAAAACATGGCGTGGCTATGCGGCATGGAAGAAGTACCAACACGTGCGACGCGCCATCATCACCATCCAGGCGTACTTCCACGGCTGGCAAGTGCGCTCGCGCCGCAAACTGTACGTTGCCCAGCACGCGAACGCCATGGTCAATCTGCGCCTCCAACGCGCGGCAATAAAAATCCAAGCGTGGTGGCGCGGCACAATTGTGCGCCGCCTCCTCCGAGACCGCCTGCCAGGGGCGCGCATCGCGGAACGCGCGCGCATTCAAGCGGCCAACGACGAGATGGCCACTCTGATGCGCCAGGTGTTCGAGGACAACGCGCGCTCCTCGGCGGTGAAGAGCGAATGTGAAGCCCAACAAGATGCGCTCATTATCCTTTACAAATGTCATCATCTCCTTCGCACAGAAGTGCGCCCCGGTATCTATTCGTGTCTTTGCAGCGACGACAGCGGCGATACGGTGCTATCACTGATTGAGCTGTTGATGAAGGCGCTGCCCTGCAAAGAATACATGGACAGCTTGCGCAAGTTGTATTACGAGCTGCACGCGGTGCCCAAAACGCGTACTAATTTGTTCAATACGCGAGTGTTGAGCCGTTTGGAAAATCTCGTCGCGCTGAGTGCTGATAACGTGCCGCGACCGCCGAAGGAGTTCGAATATAATATTTTGCGCCATGCTAAAACGTATAGCTTATTGTGACTTAAGTCATTAAGGAGGTAATTATCTAATACTCGTTACAGTTTCAATTTGTCGACTAAGGTGCCGAAGAAGCCGATCGTTACGAGTATCTTCACCAAACCCTGTAGTCGGCCAGTGCGGGTGAAAGATGCCAAATTGGTGCAACGCGAGAAAAAGTTTGAATTGACGCAACGACTGGATCTACGCAATCGTGAGCAGCCGTACCATATAGATTACTGGGAAAAGGAGATTTTCGGACAAGGCAATAGAACTGCCGGGTGTTAACAACAAGTCAACATGCATTTTGTACAGTTTATTTCGATATACATATTTGCTAAATTTCTATACATTGCAACATTGAGTACCAGTCGATGTCCTAGGGTGGCGGGCGAGGGATGGGGATGAAAGGAGAAAGAAGTGGGATTAGACTTAGAGAGATTCGTTCTATACAAGTCGAATTAATTAACTAATAACAATGGTTTAAAGCAAAATACGCACATATAGTGACGTGGAAACGTATTAGGTCACCTGGTATTCAGCGTACACGTTGTTGGACGTCTCAAACAGGCGCGTTGCTGCCTGAAACGCTGCCATATCCAACCCGCCCTGATGGTGCGTGCTCATCATGTTGCTCTGCCCGCTGATCTGCAGGTTGCTCAGCAGCACCTCACTGTTGGACGCGTCAAATTCATTAAATTACTGCGCACACCAATCCATCCGGTTGTTTGCATTGGTTTGTTTTCGAATTGTCAAACCATTCATTGCATTCGCTCCGGACGCTCGCTCGACTGGCTGCAGGGGCGATGATATGTGGTAGTTAAAAATCGGTTATTTGCTTTCGCGTTCATTATGCGCGAGCGTATCAAATTGATTTTCTTCGAAAACCGCGCGACATGCGCAAAACCTATTAATTCTAGCATGTTATGACTGCCACAAGTGGCCCTTGTAGCACAACGTTCGATGCATTCACCGAGGAAGCACCCGCGGCCGGGCCCGCAAGGGGCGTTAATAATCATACGGCGCGCATAAACTGTCGCGATCGGTTAAATCACGTAGTCGTCGACGACGACGAGCGATTTTTTACGGCCGGCCATTAAAATCCGGCGGAGGGGAGGGAACCCGGCTGGCCGGTGGTCCATTTCTACGAGCCGCGAGAAAGCAATTTCGCATTTTCTGGAAATCGCCGGCTAACGACGTTCTCGCGAAACAATCGCAAGCGCGAATCTAATTCAATTCAATTCTAAATTTAAATTGTTCATCTCTCGCGCGCGCACGCGCACGCACTCGAGTAATGGCGCAGCGAATGCAAGGAACTGGGCAAGATATTCGTATGGTACGTACGGCCTGGTCTGCGGCGTGCGATCCCTTTGTCTACGATTCTTGAACCAATTCGAGACCTGCGTGAGCGTCAGCCCGGTGCGCTTGGCGAGCGCGCGCTTCTCGTCCGGTGTCGGATAGCGATTCCGCGAATAGCACTCCTTCAAGGCGGTCCTGCTGCGCTCCTTGAAACAGTACACCGTCTCCTCCCCGTCCCATATCGTCTTTGGCAGCGGGTACTTTTTGCGCAATCGATACTTGTCGACAGCACCTGTATGCGTGATGCTTCATTGATATTTGCAGAAAGATGGGGGGCGAGGTGCGGTGCTTTGCGATACAAACCTAGTGCGCGACCGCGTACTTTTTCCGCCTCGCGATAGTGCGCCTTGAACCAGAGCGCCTGCAGGTCGTTGTGCCAGCGCGGATGGAAGGCGTGCGATTCGAGGATCGCGTACAGCTCGTGATAGGCGCCGCGATGGAAGGCGACGGCGGCGCGCGCGCGCAAGATGCTCTCGTTGCCGCGCAGCAGCTCGGAGGGCGGCAGCGACCAGAGGAACGCCGCCAGCCGCTCGATGTTGCCTCGTTGGTGCAGCGATTCGCACATGCATTCGACCTATAAACAACAAATTGCGGCGGCGGGCGCCGCGGTTAATAATGATTTGCGATCAACAACGTGTCGGATTGCACGTGGCGTGCTATAACCATGCAAGGAGCTGTTGCAAAAAAAAAGTTTGCATGCTTAATAACATGGTGATTATACGCGTTTATTAATGACAACCGCAGCGCGGAACGTAATCAATGAATGCGTAGAATTGAGTTATCAATGCATGCGCTTTGTGGCATGCTGGTGTTGGTGTGCATATCGCTTGTTGTGTGGGTGGAAATATTTTCATTAATAAGCACCTACTGGTTAGTTTGTAAACAATTGCGTTTGGCCGGCCAGCCGATAAAGAGATAGGCTTAGCTCGATGCCGAGCGCTTCGTAAAGGTTTGATACCATAGTTGTTAAACAGAATTTATTGTAAGTATTAAATTACGATTAGTGAATGTGCTTTAATTGTATGAATCGAAAGCGGCAGCACGTACGATGCGTACATTTGCAATCGTATTCATTTACATTTGTTGAAGAGTGTTTATCAATTTGTATTCGTTTTAATAATGTGCTTGATTGCTGTTGAATTGAATGTATATAGTTGCACAATTACATAGTTATATAATTTATTTACATAGAATATGCCTAATAAAATTATACAAAATGTAAATAAAATACGCATCACATACGCATTAAGAATTCTTCTATTGCAAGTCATTTTCGACATTTGATTCAGTTTATTTCATGAATTTGAGATGCAATACATGCTCTGGTTTGGGTAATTGTCAATCATAAATATGCAAGTTAAGAAGTAAATTAATGCAATTGAGTTTGGCCACCTAACGCAATCTAATGCAAACTTTGTGACAATTTCAGAAAATGACTTTAAATTTACTTTCATAAGTAATTCCTTATCTTATTCCTTTTGATGGTTGAATTACACACCAAATTATTTTCTAACTTACTTGATCTGCAGAAAAACCAACATTTTTCTTCCCATACGCATCCAAATTCGTCAACTGAATATGTCCACTTCCACCGGTAGCATGCGCAGACACATCCATCTTCTTATTGCCCACAACATTGTTCACATTCGTATTGCCGCAACTACTGCCGCTGGTGCTCACATCGAAATAGTCCATCTTCACCTCGTCCAACTCGACACCGACGGCCGAGTACTCATCATCGATCAACTTATTATTACTCTTCATCCCAGTAATACCATTCAAACTGTATCCGTTGTAATCAAAGTGTTTCATTCCTCGATTACCGACGGCGTAATCCTCGCGATCCGTCTTCACGCACACCAAATTGTTATTATTCAGCGAGTATTCGTCCTTTTTGAGCACACCACCGCCCGCACAACCATAATAGTCTTTTTTCGGCAGAGCCACTGTTTCCTTGACGGCAGGTAGCATCGGCGCCAGCGCCTGATACTTTTTATCATGATAGAAGAAGTCAAAACCTGTGCTGGTGCTTGCGCTCTTCGCCATCGACCCGGCGCCGCCACCCAAACTTTCCGCATGTGTTGTTACGGTGGTAGCTGTGGAGCCACCACCCCCAGGAAACAAGACATCCGTGTAGTAATTCATCGACGACGAAGACGTCGCTGCCACCGCCGTCGCCGTCGCGTTGTGATGTTGATGGTGGTGCAGTTGATGATAGTGTGTCGAATCACTCGACGTGCTTGATGCGCCGTCAATCTCCATTGCATTCAACCCCCCCAAATTCAAGTAATCACTGTTATTGCACCGATGCGAACATTATTTTTTGCTGGAAACTCTGTCGCCGAACCGAAAAGCAGTTGCTAGTGGATGAAGACTTGGGCGTTAAGTGTTCGCGACTAGATATGCGAGAGCATTGCGATTGCCGGCTCGCGCGGCGCGAACACGAGCTGCGTCTAATTACGCCGACGTGATAACGGCCGGCGGCACGTAGTAGTGATTTAGTATGAACGCCGCGACGCCTCCACCGGTCGGTCGGACGGGACGGTCGATCCGCTCGCACACCGTTCGCTTGTGTTCCTTTTTGCGATTCGCGAAAAAACACACACACACACACACACAACATGCACCCACTAGCTCGCTTGCTCCGGGTGTGCAAATAAATTGGTGCAGCGCCCGCGGCCGGCGTGCGCACACACGAGAAGAGCTTTCGGGCGCGGAGCGTGCGCACCAGCATCCCTCGCGCGTGATGAACACAAACTCCGCCTATCGCCGCTTGCGCAACCCCTAGCGACGACCAATCGCAATGCGTCGCGGAGGTGTGTCCTTCATATGATATATAACAGGCACGTTATTTATCGTTATGTACACACGCGTTTGCAGAGCGAGAAGTATTCATGTAGGTGCGCACAATGCGAAGCGGCAGGCAGACAAATATAATAGACAGAAGGGAAAATCCAGATGTTCTCCGATGACAGTTTTTTAGCACCCCGAAAGGCGCCGGTCTTCGTCGTCGTCGGCAGTGGCGTGGAGATCCGGGGGCAGCCGTGAGGGCGCGTCGGATTACAGCGTGTGCGCCGCCGCGTTCGGAAACGACGCACTGGATATAAGCGACGACAATTTATAATCATTAGCCGAGATTATTATGAAGTTTTTTTTATGCGCTTGTTGTCCCGGGTGTGTGTGTGTATTTGACGCGCGCCTTTTCTCACTTCTCGTGTATATATTACAATCGCGGGTGATATGTAGATAAAAACGCGCGACGAGGAACGGCGAAAACGTGCCTTCTACGCGACTTCGTTATTAATTCGTTGCCCTTCGTGGAATTCTGGATCAATGTGTAGTTGAACTCTTGCAAAATTAAATTTTACGAGTATGTAGACTAAAAGTATAAGAATACTTATCTTATTGTTAGCTATACGAATATTATTTGCTTTAAAATTGTAGTTTATTGTGCAAATTTTAGGATTATGAATGGAAATGAAGATGTTTCAGATGTGAATGTACTTCTCACCACATTTGACAAGTGTTGCCAAAGTGCTCACGGTTATTATGCGAGATTGAATAAGAGCGGACAATGAGAACACTACGTGCGGTCCAACATCTTCCTCTTGAATGGGGTGTGTTGCGCTTCTGCCAACTGCATGTTCACCATTATGCTCTTGTCCATCATCCACTCACTCCGCAATGGACTCTCTCATTCAATGAAAACGGAAAACGGTCAATTGTGTGGTTTTACACCTATGAAGAGTGAATGAAATTTCAAGTAAGTACTTAATATCGTTATAATTTCGTGAATATTGTTTCTAATTCTTCATCTTATTGAAATTCATACATTTATGAAATTAGCTGGGATGTTAAAATAAGTTTCTTAGAAATTGAAGCAAAAGGATGTGATAAAAGATAGGAATTCATTCTACCTTTTTTTGGAATCGGTTGTCACGCAAAACGAAATCCGTTTATCGCGCCGCAATCGAACAAATATTACATCATTCTGGTGTTTAAACACGCACACACGATGGGCGCGAGAGCGGATCGGCGCCCATCCCCTGTCACCGCCTGCGAATGGGGGATGTGTGTAGAGATACGAAAGCTCTGGGCTGCATTCATTGTTTCGCTTTGTGCTTTTTGTGTTCAGCACCCATTTACAGGCGCTGAAAGCCCGGTAGCTGTCAAGTACCCGGATTATATTAGGTAAATTTAGAGTGGAATTGCGATCAAGCGATAATACATAAGGTGAGTAGATATGGGGTGAATTTTTGTGGAGCCAACGCCCATTTTTCACAGGAATGTTAATACTTACCTAGCTCCATTCATAAAGCACCGAATTATTCAAAATTAATCAAAGTTTTCAAATTAGGAAACAAGAAATGTTACGAAATACATTCCGTCAATTTAAATAATCATATTTTACGTAGTCGGCGTTATGGATGGCGAATTGAGGTAACATCAAATCACGCCCAATATATTCCATTTGGAATTAGTAGCAACACCAGGAGCAGAAGCACACAACAAGGTACACAGGAATTACAACAATCGGGCGCGCACAGCGTAATCCCTGTAATACGAAGCGCGCCATTGTCATCATCGCACCCCGTACCGTGGTGGTAATAATGTCGCCGTTGTCGTTCGGGTGCAAATGAGAGCAACCAACACATAGCAAAGAGATGGAGATGATGATGATGATGGGGCGCAAACTCGCTCACCAACGTGCAAATGCGCAAAGCAAAGTGGGCGCAATGCAATTGAATGAAATATAACAGGGGCGCGCTCCTTCTTTCCGTGCGCGATTGCAAAACGCAATAAGCGCCTGCTCGCAATGGGTTTGTTTGCCTTTTACATGCCCGATTTCATTGTCACTGCACATCAAAAGGAAACGCACGCACGCACACAGTGAGCGTCCTTTTGTGCGCGAGTGGTAGGTACGTCCTTATCATCGAGCGCGGGTGGAAGTTGGGTAATATTGCAGACGCGGCGCCGCGTCAAGGTGCATTGCGACGTGCAATATTTGCACGGTAAGTGGACAAAATTCTTTCCGAATTCGGATTTGAAACTGGAGCCGCGCAAACTACGAGATTAACTTGGATGGGATAAGTACTTGAAGGTACTATATGCGCTTATTATGCGCATTAATCCGCTTGCAAACAGCTCTCGAGTGGGAGCTCAAGTGGTTTAAGTATATTAATATTAATATAAATTAAAGAGCATTCAGTTATTTGATATTGTACTCACGTTTTGTTCGAAAACTATAGATAATGGTAATAATTTGTTACCCCTTTTGCGGAAACATAAATCACGCCCTCACGCGCAAACAACGATTGATTACCGTCGTCTCTGATTAAGCTGCACGCACAATTATTCGAAATGACAAGCCTGATGATAACGATGCGAAAGGGGTTGGTTGGCAAACACCTGCCGCTGTACAACTCCTCATATACTAGTTATGTACCTTATAGTTACGATAAATCCCATGCACATGCTCGTTATATCATCAAATGTTGCATATTTGCGTGTTATGTGTATGAGATGATCTCAACCCCTCCGGCACCATGGCAGCGAGACGAGCAGCAGCAGTAGCAGCAAGGGGGATGATGGTAGTTTGTAGGTCGTCGAGGTACACACAAGCGTGCGTGCGCGCCTGCTCGCTCCGCGCATTCTCGTGTCTAATTGGAATGATTTCCAGCTCTCGGCTCCCGGTGGAGTTAATTATAGGACGCAACGTGTAACCGGAGCCTAACCGTATAATATATCATCGTTCAAAACCGCTTCGTGCGCCGCCGAAAAACTCGCCCTTTGCAACCATCTCTCACTCACGCATAACACACGGGATTTGATTATATCCCGATTTCTAAAAATTATCTATTTGCAATAACTCTACCTTGAGTCCAGCCAAGCAAACAAAGCTACCGCTCGCCATGGTGAAAGAAGCAGAAAACCATCCCCTTCTGCTGGCGAGGGGAAAACGAAGGGGAGCAAAAGATTTAATCATCCCATTACACCGATATTGTTAGCCCAGCGCATAAGTGGCACTTTGATCACTTAATTAAAAACACACTGTCGCATACCGGCCCGCCCTTGCGTATGTTTCGTTTATTAAAACACGCATAATGCGATATAATCGCATGTTAAGGCAAAGGGACGCACAATTACGCGCTTCGTCACGTTTTGGCAGCGATGGTTGGTGATGTTTGGCTGGTGACGGGTCTTTGCACTCGTCGCTGATGTCAACTTGCAACCTTCATTGGTGGGCAGCAGCAACAGTATTGTTCAAACATGTGTTTCTGCCACGGCGCACGTCGTCCGTCGGATCACCGCCGGCGGGACGCATCTCGGATATCTTCACGTATACGTTTTTCGTACAATTCGTTCACTCCGCGTGTGATTTTTTACATTGTTCTTCGGTTACATTTGTAATTGAATATTACGTGATGAAGATGAAAGCAATGCGGAAGACGACATTCTCTGGTTCTGGTTCAATAAACCTTGTTTGTATTTTCTTTGAATTTGATGTTGTTCGTAAGTAAAATAGCGACATGTTAAGAAAATAATGAAAAAGTTTGAGGTGTTTTTTAGACCTCACAACATAAAACTTGCATTTTTATTTAATTAAGCCGGTCATAAATTATGCCGAAATTTATTACCCCATGACCCGAAATGTGTGTCATGTTTGTGGGTTCGATGTTTGATGAAATACGACCGAAATGTCAAAAATGCAGCCCTTAAGCCAGTTACGCTCTATTAGCAAAGACACGACGTCGCAGTGCGTTCGTGTTAACAGCCCCGGCGATTATAGAAAACATAAAATTATGCCATCATTAATTTTGCTTAAAAAAACTTACAACGCTACATTCATTTAAATGTATGAAGTTAACCCTGCTATATGGTAAAAACCACATTCCAAATATTTCAAGTATTTATATACTAATTAAAAATATTCAGTTAAGTTTGAGTTATTTGCAGGATATAGGTATAAGTACAAAGTTTAGTAGAGCGCGCATAACATGTGGTGGCATCGTGAACAATATTACGATCTGAAAACAGCGTGTTGACAAGGAGGATCATCGTCAACAACATTTACAATGTCAAGATCGTGACATTCAGCAGTTTTGCGCGAAATATGCTTACGAAATGCGAATGCGCACTCTGCTCTAATGCAAGTGTGCGCTTCCTAACTGATTTCGGACGCATTATCAGCACTCATCAGCACTTTCCCACGGTAGCTGCGCAACGCATCTTGGCGAGCACAATGTGGAAATGCGGGCGACGTTTGCATCTAAGAAATAGTGCGCGATTTTCAATTATTTGACGGAATGCAGAATAGGAAATGGGTCAGGAAACATGATCGGTAGTGAACTAATTACGTTTGCGAATGCTGTCGTCAGCGTTCTCTTCCAATTTATTGGTTTTGTTTACATGGTTTTACAAAGAAAATGTATGGAATTATGCGGTGTTGAACAAAAAGTTTCTTAAACTTGTTGACTTGGTAGGAAGAATGCATCTGAAAGGAAATTAATTAGTTACACTTATTTGTGTACAATACCTAAGTAATTTTACGTACGGTGAGCATGGTGGCAAATAGTCTTTGTTACACACTCGATTAGGAGGGCACTGATAAACTTCGCCGTCCATAATAAATTCTTCGGGTCTGTCTGTACATGTCCAATCTTCCGGACCGCATGTTTTTCCCAAGCAACTTAAATTATTTAATTTAAATTGCATTAATTTTAAAATAGTTGATAAAATGTTAAACTCACGGATGACAGGACTTCTCTTTAGTCTCGTTGCATGTTTCACCAGTTGGGCACTTCATAACAGTGTTGCCCATTTTCACCTCGGTCTCGGAAGCGCAAGTGAAAAGTTTGTCGCATAAACCTTTCGGTGGCAGGCAGCTTTATAAAAATAAACAATAACGTGTGGATTATTGTTAGAATCGGTCATATTTTTCTGAGGTACTCACGGACTGCAAGCACCGCTCATATAAACATATGGTGCGTTGCATATCTGGCCTGAAGGGCATTTCAACTCGTCGCCTAAAATATTAACGATGGTCTCATCCGGCGTGTCGCAGTGAAAGATGCGTTTGTCTTCAAATTGGGCGCATGAAGTAGCTGCCGCGTATTTATATACGCACTGGATCACGAGACCAATTAAGACTATTATAACATTATAAAATCAATTATAAATGTAATTATATTTTATTAGTTACGTTTTACTTACTTAATTTGGCATTCATCGTCAATTACTTTGTAACTTACACCTTTTTGCAGGTTGGCACCTCAGACTATCTGATATCATCTGATATTTTATAGAATGTTGCCTGAAATTTATAGTTTTGCGCGAACAGCATTCGAAATAAATAAATACATACTTGTGATTTGCGAAAACATTTAGATTACCAAAGTAGTTTGTTATTCCCAGTAGTTTCAGACATACCTACTTAATGATAGTTAACTTAAAAATTATAACCAATTATCAAAAATGTTATCAATTGATTGTGTAATTTCCAACACTAAAACAATCCAAAATTGTTTATCAATTACACGGTTTTTTTATGGTTCATAAAATGTATCATAAATCATATTCATAAATCAAACATTAAAATATGTATCATAACACTATTAATTGATCACAATCTAAATTCTTCTCAGTATAAGCATTGAGTATAGAATAGAGATGGAACGAATATCCGAAAACTATCCGAAAACCGGCATATCCGGCAAAAAATTGGCATTCGGTCGGATACCGGATAATGAGTTGACATCCGGTCCGTAACTGGTTGTTTAAAAATTTAATAATTTAATAAATAAT
>JARJDR010011413.1:0-13716 GCA_030264135.1 Myllaena sp. GC000078 | reverse complement strand
TTTTTTCAAATTTGTGCCAAAATATGCAAATGCATATGCAAATATGCAATTGCATATAATCCGGTCTCTACTCATAAGCATATGTTGTGATCTTTCCCGGCCACCTCAAAATATGAGGTATGATTGCACCAATGGTTTTCTTAGAAAATATTAAGTATTCAACAGAATTTCCTTCTTGAGCATAAAGTATAACTATTTATCTTCAGACATACCAAAATTTAGCTCAAAAATCGAGATTATAATGAATAATATTTCAGCGCGCGTTCAAGTCATATCTAACTTAAGTATGCTCGTCTTTTGCAGAGCATAGAAAACGAGAAATCTGCTTGGTAATCGAAAGCACCTCGTTAGCTTCGTGCTAAATCAGTGCTACATTCTACAACTTAGTTTTTAAACAAATGATGAACAATTGGGATAAAATTGATCAATATTGATCTTGCCCCATTCGCGATCTTACCCTACTTCACCTTAAATAATAAGTAATATCGATTATCATAATATTTCGTCTTCGCCGTGGTAGATAGCTCTAATTACCTACGCAACGCAGCGGATGATGATGCTAATGATGATTACGTTTTACATTAAAAGTTGGTAAGTTGGTATTTTCGGGGCGAAGGGACGCTGAGCAAACACCCTTTGGATGGCTTGCTCCTTAATCCGCTGGTATACCTTTTTGGCTGATGTACTTAGTATTAATCGAGGGAACGAATTATGTTAATTTTTTCCACGGCGCTTCTAATCGACATGGTCTTTAGGTTAGCCTGCGTTGCTAAGAGAATTAAGCATCGGCATATTAATTACAGTAGTCGCGTGGTTGTCAGGCGCTCCAGCCACAAGAACGTACCTACGTAAATTTGAAATTTCGAAAAACCTCTAGGCTTCTTCATTTATGTTAGCGGCGCTTAAGACTCTCAGTCTCAGTCTCAGTCTCAGTCGTAGTTTATGTGTTCGGGTGGTTTAGAATCGGTTCGGACGCCCCGCAACGGACGCTGAGCGTGGTATGTACTACTACCTAGGTAGGTATAATACATCTGACATCAATTAAATCTCGATCAGCGCTGGTCGCCGCCGCCGCCGTCGCCGTTACTTTTCTCTCTTGTCCAGCGTGCGGCTGGTTTCGTTTCAGCCACGTGAAAACGTCATGTCGCTCGGGAATCTACGACGCACGCTGGACGATATTTAATGCTCCAAAGAAAGGTAGCTAAGAGTTCAAAGAGACGACTTGAATGATGCATATTCATAAGCCGGCGCGCAATGAATTCAAAATTCAAAGCAATCGATGGTTACTTATAACTTATAACAATTATGGAATTTCGTCATTGCCGAAAGATACTGTTGTTTGAACCGTGCCCCATGTGTCCACCCACCCACTCCGGCGTTGATCGCAACGCGAGATTTGTCACTTGACTTAAGAGTCAATATCGCGACGGCGGCGGCGGGCGCGGACACATTCCATTCGCGCAAAGTTGGTTCATTGGCAAAGTGGAAATTTATAAAAGCACACCACACCAAACGATTGCATCGCGGCTTTCACGCGCTTAAGTAGGTACGGGCTTATCATCGCTTGCGCCGGTAGCTGAAGCCGAACTACGCTAATTACACACGCGCGACAGATGTAGAAACGCGAGCAGAGCACTTCGCAAGCATTCGCACGTGTGAGTTACGCGCGCGCACTCCGCGTGCACAGGGTGTGAACGTCGCGCCGAAGAGATGCAGATAATGGCACCCAAGCCAAGCAAGAGTGGTGTGTGGAATTTAATTAAATTTATTGCAACGAATTTATTTCAACCGTGATCGTATTGTGCTGATCTCAAATTCGCACCGTACCTAACAAAACGTTTCAAACAAAATCCAATTGGTCAAGAAGTCTAAATCTGACGCCATGGCGCTTAAACTTAAAATAATTAAGTAAGTTAACTTTGTCATCGAAAGAAAAGAAGATTAATCACCGACTGTCGACGTAATTTAGTCGAACACAAGCGAGCATTTGCATATCACAACTTAATTCACTCGCCCGTTTGTCCGCGCCCCAATGCTCCCAAAATCAACTCTCGCGAACCCGAAGTCAAGTTGGGGCTACAAATCAGTGAGTAACACAACACGCATCAGGGATATCGGGGGCACTTAAGAAACAACTTAAGGCACACCATAAATATTCTCACTGCTTGATTTGCATATGTCTTCTCTTCCTACTACAACGCCTGTTGCTACTGTTTCGATTAATTCAATGCGCGACAAAGGTGCTTCCCACACATTCCTTCGCGGACGGAGGGGCAGAGTCAGTGGCGCACGCGCACCACCAGATTTATCATTGCAAGTTGACTTCTTCCATAGTCAAGCACTCATCACTTGCAACTTGGTACCTACATCTATGATATTGATGGGTTCACCGAGGAAGTGTTGGGTGAGGTTTGCAATAATGGCGCTCTGCACGCAGCCAGCCGACACGCACGCACACACGTCGCCAATGGATGGATGGAGAGAGTCATGGAGTGTTCACCTACATACCTACAATATTTACTATTTACACCAACCACTGATTTGTCAGCTGATCACGATGATGATGATGAAAGAAGTCATTGCAATTCAATGCATTTGCTTCTAATGCATGCAATCCCTATTGTAAGGCTAGGGAAAAAATATGCATTCGGGACGATTAAACAACACATCAATACGAAAGGCATGCGGGCGTGCATAATACATTCCGACGCCGGACGCCGGCCTGCTACCGTGCGATGTAGTGTTGTGTCCACCCGCCCACTCATGCGTGCCGCCCGCAATTTCTTCACGACGGCTTCGTTCGTCTTCGCACCGAATATAATTAACACGTTCCGACACGTGGCGAGCGCTTCTCAAACACTCGCCGTCAAAACAAGCCACCTCTCCGGTTTCAATAAAACAAGTCGAAAAATAACTCCCAAGTCGCAAGTCCACCAACAGTAATAAAAAATGAATGAATGAACGCGGAGGATAAGAAACGGTGCAATGAAGCGGAGGAGAAGAAGCACCCCGGAAGCGCTCTAATGCTGCGGAGGAGGAGCGTATCCACTAATGGTCGAAGACGTTTCGCTCGCGAGGGCGGAAAGCGATTGAGGTTAATGATACTCGGGAGTGGTCTGGACCCCTCGGGAGATGCCTACATTCTACTTTGTCTAGTTCAGTATCCATTTCCTAATAGTCGACATCCACATCCACATCCACATGCGCATCGACATCGACATCTATTTCCACATACAAAGCATAAGAATACGTTCACTAAACTATTCCGCGTAAAATGCAAAAAATAACAAGCAACACGAACGAAAGAAGGAATAATAAATTTGCTGCGCGTTAGAAACAATTAGTGCCATTGCTGCGTTCATTGCTAATTTGATGGCGCGTAAACATGGCACGACCTCAATGGCAAATCATTTGTGATACGGTATCGTATATGCACATCTTTTAATTAATTGCGATTGCCCAAGATGCGAATATAATATTTATGACGAAGCAAACGATTGTTTAAATGCTTGATGTTCTTCCTGGTGATTCGAACTTTATAGCATCGATTTTATGAACGATTGCGATTTGCAATCAGCAATTTATCTTATCCACCGGCGTCGGCAATTGTAATAAGTAAGTAAAGTACTTAATGTGAGCAAATAATTAATAATATGTGTATCAGTTCCGCCGTAAATCGTTCGTCATCTAAAATAGTTGCATCGTAAACAATAATTCATTAAAACAATGAGATAAGTCAAATCTTTGCAGTTATTAAAATATACCACAAAGCTATTGTTTAGGATGCAAACAGGCAACACCAAGACCGGTAGCCGCTTGAGTGGCGGAGGTGCCAATTAATTTCGCAGCGAATATTAATCAAATGCATGCAAACACTTCAGTGTTGCACTTGCACAGCAATACAAATGCATCTAAGCATGTATTAAAATACGATCCTGTGCGTTTAATATAAATGCTACCACCGTTAATTATAATTTTCCACATCGCGCACCTTATAGGTGGCTAACAATTATTTCCATATAAATACGCTACATAATACCTACCATATCGGTAAGTAAGTAAGACTCATATGAATGCAGTTTTGGAGAGAATGCGATAAATTTGATGACACATTAAACGTAATTAATAAAATTGCAAATTAGCGGAAACAAATGTGAATAATATTCAAATTCGCGATCGACGGCGGCAGCTGACATATCGAAACGTAATTACCGAACGTCGATTATCAGTGAGGAAGCATCAACAGAACCGACAGACAATTCGAACGAACGAACGAACGAACAGGTTGACAACGAGTAAAACGTAAGTTGTAAGTTATGTAAATGAGCCAAACGAACGATTGATGCAGCTATGACAAGTTTTAATTAAAACGTCCGACTGCTAAACCCTTTAATTACTACCTTCTTCCTTATTGACAAACACCAAAAATTTCAATGCAGTATAACTTATTATAGGTATATCCAGCAAAGTTTTTATGATGTATCTTATCAGGCCGTATGATCTCTTGCCAACAACAAAATCGCAAAGGGGAAATTAATTGGCGGTAGATATATTAATTGGAGCTAAAACTAGCGAAAAACCGTTCGGCCGCCGGCTGAATACGGACGTAAAAGGCGGTGTGTGCGGCGCCCAAACACAACACCTGTGACACCTGTTCTCTGCTCTGTGCTGGACGCAAAAAAATTAACCAGCGCCGACGTCATATTTTTATAACGAACGTTATCAGCATCGCCACCAAAAAAAAACGGGTCCAAATTTAATGACCAGCTGGATAATCCGCTGCGCACGCGACCACCGTGCGCCCGACCGATATCTTTTTCCCCCTCACCCGATAATTAGCAATTAACAATTACATTAATTTACTGCTAGAAAAATGTGTTCAGGCGCCAGCTATAATTTATAACGCACACGCGATTCGGTTAGCACAAGCGGTAGGTAGTAAGGCATAAACATAAAAGTCATCCGATGCCTAAATACCTACGCCAACGCGCATAAAACGCCATTTACCTGGGCAGAGCAATTTTAGCGCAAAACGCGAGTAATGACGTATAATCAAAACGACTTATTACGCGATCCAAACTGATAAGCCACATATACAGACTGGATTCAAGACTGCGACGACTGCATTTTGGAAGGACTCGGAGATAAGATGAGATAGTGCTCAAATTGATAAGTAAGTAAGTATACGACTTAAGTTGGAACGGAAGTGTCGATGAAAGTCACAAGTCGGCAGGCGGAACAGTGGGCCATTAAGTTTAACGATGACGGGCGCGATGCGCAATTAATAAATCCGCAATTAATTATTGCTTCGGCTGATCCCATCATTCGGGTTGGGTGTCTTGCAATGAATAAGCCATTGCGCAATAATCGATCTCTTAAATTTGAGGTTGAGAACGAAATGTTTAGCCGCTGACAATGAGTGAGCGTTGCGCACACTTGCGTACCAAATACTCCGTGGCCGTTTTGTTGATGAGCGACACGGCGATTTTGGGTTGGAAATTTGTAGCGCCGCTCATCACTAAACCCGTACCTCTTCGCTGCAAACGCTGAGAACGAACTTGGACTAATTATACGAAAACACCATAAACATAGTTAGAGTTATTACTAATTACCTAGATTCCTAGATATTATTTTCACTAAGATGATGACTTTCGAACCGAGAGCGAAACAAATGCAACATTTGCATTCATATGATAGCGTCAATTAATTAAACAATAATTACCAATACCACCCGTTTGCGGCTCTTGCTGCTGCTGCTGCTGCTGCTGCGTTTATAATCATATCAAACGTAATTAATTACACATGTCATCATGTACCATAGAGTACTCGTATGTACAGTGGTGGACGATGGGTGGATGAGTGATATATTGTCAGCCGGCAAAGAGTGGGAGTTGTGTAGGTGTAGGCGGCATCATCATCATCATTATCATCATCAGAAGCAGCAGCAGCAGAACAGAAGAAGCAAGCTGCCGCTGCCGCTGCTGCCCGTGTCAGACGTCAACGTCAGCCTGCATATTACGCACACATGGTAATTAATTATCCATCTGATGTTGCCGTTGCCGGTGGCGGTGACGGTGGCGCCTAGCGCCCACTAATATACTGCTGCTGCCGCTGCAGTTTGTAATCGCGATCATCTACAACGATATGTCATTTCTTCGCCTCTGATGTGTGTGCTACCGCGACAGTTATTACTACTTTTAACCCCCATATTGCAAATATGGCTACAGCTACAGCTAACTTTGGTGAATTATGAAATACGTAAGTAATACATACTCTCAAATTGCATAACATTTGCCTTGATAATTTCAAATAAAAAATTAGATATTATGATAAATGGTGATTTCATAAGACATAAGACACTCTCAAGCATTTAGTTGAACAAAAAATGAGTACCTATTAGTAACGACGAAGGAAAAAAAAACAGCAACACGAATTATGAAATTTGAAATTTGGCCCGATGATAAATAGCAAAGCACCGTGACTCTGGGCGATTATAATAAATGAGATGCAATTAAATTAAACGCCATCGAAAGGGAAGGCTAATTCGATTTTAATCACTGATAAAAGAAGCGACCAATATTTCGTCATACTCTTAATCGCGGTGCGTATTGAATACTTTAAAATAATTTTGCTTTTGGCACACTGGTACGAATGTAATTAATTCGGTGGCAAACTAACCAACACGGCGGAACGTGTTCACTACTGCCAAGCATTTTGTTGGCGATAAATTTGTGAACGATGAGCAATATCAACAAATTTGTTGCTCGTACGCAAAAGGGAATTAATTTCAACCGCCTTCATGCGCATTGCATTCATTAATTAGGCAAACGCACGCCGCATCAACACGTAATTATCGGTCGACGATGATTATTTAACCGCACGCCACTGTATGTACTCATCTAAGTAAGTATATTTATTATGCGCAATGAAAAATAATGCGGCAATCAATAAATCGTCAGCCGCATCACCCGCCGCCCGCCTTCCGATATATACTCGTACATATATTAAAGGGCTTTCATTAAGTAATACCCAAGTATGTAATACTGAATGGATTATTGATTACACCCGCTCCTAATAGAGTGATAGCATCAAACACTAAATAATACCCAAGTGTCGATGGATTGTTCATCAATCATTATATGGTGGAAATCTTTCGGCGGAAAGAAACATGATTTTGATTTGCTCGCGCGATGAATTATTGCGTGGAGAAGATGAGCTAGCCAGCCACCGCATTTGCATCGAAACGATGCGTAATGAATGGTGTACATACATACCTACGGCACACCACGGATTGAATTGAAAACCACACCGTAATGATGCGATTAACGACGCGGCGCGCGCAACACAACCCGTGCGTTTGCGACCGATAATAACCGACTTAATTCGCGTACGCATGCGCGATTTAATCTGTGCGCATTGCGCGCTGCGCTCCGAAAGTCATGAAATATAAATATTTATGACCGTTCATTACCGGCACCAGGCGCAACAAATGTGTTCATCCATCAACTTCTTCTTCTTCTGCTGCTGCTTCATCTTCATACCCAACGAATTGATTTGGCGCCTTGCGCGGACAATGAAATGAGAGAGTGGAGGAGTGAGTACCTTTTGCCATTGCGCCGCCGCCGCTTGGTAGCGTACACGGTGCCCAGCTGGTTCATGGCGGCCGCGCTCGCCGCCGTATTGCAGGCGCCGTTCGCCTGTTGGGCCGGGGGTCGACCGCGCACCCCCGGCGCCGTCGGCGGCTGCGGCTGATGGTGCTGATGCTGTTGCTGCTGGCGAACCTCCAGCGTCACCGGCAATTGGTAATCGGCGTGCGTGTTAAACGGCTGCTGCTGCTGCTGCTGCTGCTGGTGGGGTTGCTCCTGGAAGCGATTGTAGTGGTGATGGTGGTGGTGGTGGTGCAGGTCGGCTGCCGCCACACCGGGCGGCTCACCGCCGAACGTCCCCGGCGGCGGCAGCGTACCCAATGCACATGGACCGCCGCCAACCAAACGACCAGCACTTCGGCGCGTCGTTGTTGTCGTGTGTCGCGTCCTTTTTGGCGGGGCCGGCTTACATCCAACACGAGCACGGGCACTGCATCCACACACGGCTATCCGACGGGCAATAGGTTTTAATCCTGAATCCGCGCACGGCGGGTAACAACGATACGAATAGCACACGGGGCGCCCGCGGCACACACCAACCACGTTGACGATGCGAAAGGTGCGAGGATACTACTAGGTGCGCGCAAGGCAAGACGCAATCGACCGACCGTCCGCCGCGCACTTCTCGCCTCCCACTCAAACCGCAGAGCAAGCGATATACGCGCAGTTGCCGCCCATTTGCGAGGGTGGAGCACACGCAGCGGATTGGCGCCTCGCGGTTTATAGCGCTTGCGATCGCCGAATGGTGGAGGTGTGGTTAAATGTGATACGCCCAAAAGCAACTCACTAATTTACTGGTTGGGAGGTTTTTACCTGCGCCGCTCAAACCCAGGTGATAGAGACATAAATAGAGTATCGGGGTGCAGAAGGTAGATGGTAGAAGAGACGTGAGGGAGGTGCAGATATAATCCGCACCCTCACGTTGGAGCGTTGCGAAATGTAATTTCGTTTCGATATCAAACTTTGAGACAAGTCGATTGATGTGTTCGACAGGATGACAGCTACCTTGAACCTTTGTACTTTCTACACCAATAGTCAAAATTTTAAAAACTACCTAGTTACGTTCACGAAAAATTACAAAACACTAATTTGTTTAACATATGTGATGTGTGAATTAGGTTCGTTACCTACCAACACGAGTTATTATGCATAAAATAGCAATTAATTATCGTTAATGAAGCATACTGGAGTTGGAGCAATTAACACCGTTGAAATGAACGAATCGTAATTAATGATCTCAAATGTGGCGTAGAGAAATAAAACAATTATTGGAATAGTTAGTTAAGTATAATAAATATTCGAAACAAGTTCCGAAGAATAGATTGTGAAACAAAAGCGCGACTTATGGCAAATAGTGTTTCATTGTTCGCTTTTTGTGTGGTGTTCAGCCAACTACCAACATGTATTCTTATCAGTCAAAGTTTATCGCTTATACGGGGGGTACCATTGCAGAGTACGAGTACGAGGTGGTAACTAGAAGTAATCGCATTACCGAATGCCTCGCATTGCACATTTATGCATGATTGCCGGCGCGTAGTTTGCTATGCACGTCACGCGAACCAATCCAATTCGGAGCGCATTTACCGATTGCAACCCAACCACCATCACCACCACCACCACCACCAGGAGCAGTAACAACAATAGTTGGATTTAATAACATCTACTTTGCGCCGCGTACAGCGACGAAAAAAAAACACATTATGAAATATTGCCCCGCCGATATGAAACATGGCCGGCATGAAAGTTATAAAGTTATTTTATTATTATAGCCGTGGATAGGATAGCTTTATGAATAATTCTAAATCCATTTAAATCATTTATTACCAAGCGGCGCGCTTGGAACTCGCTATCGTGATGTTTACAGATGCGACAAACGAAAGCAAACAATGCGGAAGTTAAAAATATATCCAATTCAATGTACTTAAATAAATACCAAAATTATAGATGCTTACGAGTAGCCTACGATAAACGAAAACGTCCCTTAGATAGAGCAGATGATAACAACGTGCATGTTTTGAATTTAAATAATTTTTTTTTCTGCAGCCGCAATATGTAGTGAATGTTTATTTAATCTAAATTCAAGCGTCGGAAATGAGCGTCGCGCGAGCCGAAAAGACGAACGCGAGTTAGCACGCGCAATTAATTTTTACGATGTTTAACATACATTTTGATCACTATAATTAGCAGCCATATATTTCTTGCGTCGCGCGTTGGGACCGTCCCGCTATCGACGCGCCGCATCTTGGCGCTTACCCCTTTTTCTCTATACCCACTACCTGTACTGATGCACATCCACACTTTATACATAACCAAATGCATTGTTATAGGCGTAGAATATTTGCATCACCCGGTGTTTGCAGGAAACTCTATCAAAATCATAACGTATGAAAATAATAATATCGCGAAATTTATTTGACAAAAGGCATGTGAAGGGCCCGACGCCAACGGCGACAGCGAACACCAGCAGCAGCAGCAGCCCTTTTTATCATCGTTATTTACGACGTCTGAAACAACCAACGCCGCCGCACCGCCGACTTTTATGACTTAATTAAACTCGTAAAATTTAATGCTATCACGTAGTACCTATTATAACTTATACCTTCAATTATTACTTAAATTATTAAATATATCTAAGTAGCTTCTCATTAATATTGAGTATTGAGCAATTAATAACTAAAGTTTTTTGAACGAATTGATTTAAAATATCATTGAATTGAATAAAATGGAATAAAGCACAAATCCAAAAAGCGCACTCGTATGATTCGCATCACGCATGTTAATTAAGTCAGTATGGTGAATGCGCATGCGCGCGCAACACGAAACGTTGTGCGACACACAGCCAAACACACACGTCAACGTCGACACCCAACGGGCGCCAAACGCCACCACGCACGGCATAAGTGAGAGTGCATGTGACACTTTGCGCGCTTGACGCGTCATGCAATCCCGCATGTTGTTGCTCTCAGTCTCAGTTCTCATTGTCAGTCACTACCTGAATGGTTACTGACTGAGTAACAATAACACAACATCATAACGTCCTACATCTAATATCCACTACTTTTAAAACTCGATATTGACAAATATGTCGATGCGCTTGATCGAGAAATGCCTCAACAGTTCAGTCTCACAATCATCAAAGAGAACAAGAAGCAGAAGAAGAAGAAGAAGAAAAGTGGGGGATATGAAATGTAGGCGGGCATTAGCACTGCAAGTAACCGCCCTACGACACAAACGTAGCGCTGGTGTTGGCTGACTGTAATTCATGGTAGGGAATGCCCTTACCAACCCCCTTTCTGCCTACGGCCACCAACACACCCCTCACGCGGAGAGAAAATATGGCGAATCGCTATCGATCTGCTTTACCTTTCTTGCCTCACCGCCATGCTCTAGGCACAAACAGTTTGGTTGCTATTGTGATGCGATAAGACTTAATTACGTTAACTTACGAAAAACTAAGTTCTAACTTTTGAATGTGGCGAAATGCATCATGCGAGAGTTATTTCGTTTTCTTTTATCGTTCCCCTCCCCCCCCCGCCGAAAGAAGAAAAACGACTTTCGGGCGACAACAAAAAAGCAAACGTGATGGAAAAAGCTCGCTTGCAGAGACGTGAGAGATTGGTATCTGCTCACGTGAGCGTGACCACGATACGAGTACCTACGTACCTACGTTGTTTGCGATAGCGATTAAATGCGATGCAGCAACCAACACGAAAATGGGCATTATTCTTCGTCAGCAATGGCCGACGCGACCCGTGTAAGGGTGCTCGTAAAATCCGCATGTAATTCTCTCACGGCATAGCTAACTTTTTGCGCGATTTACCAGTTCTCCAACAATAAGAAAAACCATTTCCATTACTTATTAGATTAAGTAACTTGGGTCAGATTGGGAGGATGTCAGTGTGTGACAGGATGTAACTTCCATCTTGATACACATCTCTAATAAGCGCAGCGCGCGCGCTCGCCGCAATTACTGTGTGTGCGACTTGAGTCGGGAGCAGGAGGCGGAGGAGGAGAACGTGGCGCCATCGCGTCGGCGCGGCGGCAGTCGCACGTTAATTGCCTAAATACGATTCCTTCGCTCCGCTGCTGCTGCTGCTGCTGCTGCTGGGCGGATGGATCAAAGGCGCCGAGTTGAGTGTTGTTGGCTGACATTACCCAACTTATGTAACCAATTGAAATGATGTGAATTGAGGCTGATGAGACGATTTCCAAGAACTACAGCGCAGCGCGCAGATGCCCACTGTCTCCACTCCCGCATCCAGCACACAAATAACTACACAAATGTCCAGTAAGTCAACAGAGAGGCTTAAATATAATTTTGTCGAATCGATTGCACATTGCATAAAAATGACCAATAATTATTCGAGCCACGCGAGTTAAAGAATGTCCGCTGTGTAAGAATAAAAAGTACGGGTAAGATGACTTAAGTCACCATATGACCTTCGCAATAATATGCCACTTAATAATATATACGATTTAATAAGCTATTTCAACATTGGATATCGGTATTACTTAAAATGTAATAGAGGTGTAAATATAAGTAGGCTATGAGTACACTCCATTTACCAGGTTGAATTCTTTTCGCAAGCAAAATTTTTGTTTTTATTTTGTCCAATTCCAACAGCTCAAAAAATATACATATGTTTACATATACAGTAAAACTTCGTTATAACGTTTTCGTGGTGACAATAAAACCAGCCAGGTAAAATTAGATGAGATCATACCTTCTCCGTAAACCTAAAATTACCAATCCATATAACGTTCAGGTTCACAGACGGCTCCTGAACGCTATAAGCGATTTCAGGTATATGTAATTTCAGGTACAAGGACCAAAAATAACGATCGTACTAAGCGAGCGCACGTTATAATCATTAACGTTATATTCGATCAAATTTACATGGGAAATCCTTGGGGCCATCCTGAGGTGATCGTTCTATCCGAGGACGTTATAACGAAGTTCTACTGTATTTCAATAATTTCGTACGGGCGACGGCCATAAGCTTAGCATTATGTTGCGATCTTTCCCGGCAACCTCAAAATATGAGGTGATCGCACCAATTGATTTCTTAGAAACTATCAAGTATTCATCAGAATTTCTTTCTTGAGCATAAAGTATAACTATTTTTCTTCATACATACAAAAATGTAGCTCATAAATCGAGATTATAACCAATAATTTCAGCGTACGTTCTAAGTCATGTCTAACTTTGGTAGTCGTCTTTTGCAAAGTATAAAAAACTAAGAAATCTGCTTGTAAATCGAAGACATCTCGTTAGTTAGCTTCGTACTAAATCAGTGCTACATCCTACACCTTAGTTTTAAAAAAATGATGAACAATTAGGATTAAATTGGTCATGATTTGCTTCGATTATTTGTAAGCTATGTGATGAAAAAATTCCTTCTAGACATTTCCAATTAATTCAGCTTTTATTGCATATTCAGCGAAAGACGAAATTGGTCGGTATTATTAGACCATTGCGTAATTACTATTTTCGCCGAAGGCAAGTGGAGAGAAATAATTATGTGTTTCATCAAAGACAACAGGAACTGATTCTACGCCCACGCGCGCCACGCTTATATTATTCCCCGTTAATTCGCAATTCTGTATTGTCAAGAACTCGATTCATTCGAAGAAGCCCCACCGGCTCACGGAAATAGTGCGTAGTGCGACGGGTGGGTGTTTGACAATAATTCCAATTGTTGCGCTGCGTGCAAAACTCATGCGCAGCGCTTACTGTCTCTACGCTTCTATTCTTGTCGGCATGAAGCCAAAGCCGAATGATGGCGCAATGGCAGTAGCAGCGAATTGAAATTAATTTCTGAATGCGGCCAAACAAAAACCTATCTCTTTCTAGTCTAGGTATCTATTCGCGATACGAACTATACGAACTAAAGTTTTTATTATGCTCCCTCATACATTCGATCGCTTTGCTAGCTCGAATTGTTTACTCTTCCACCTTCCTTCTGGGCTGCATTTTGTTTGTTTGCTCTCGGGGGTTGGTTGCGCCGCATGCATAGAGAGAACGTGATCTTTGTTGATTTGCACACATGAATCAAATAATGAGGCGATA
>JARJDR010011407.1:0-21386 GCA_030264135.1 Myllaena sp. GC000078 | reverse complement strand
TGTATCGCATACAAAACACAAATCACACAAACCACACAAACGCAAACACCTCGTCAAACAAAAGCGTGTTCGCGAGACAAAAACGGCCTCATCGGTCGTAAGATAACAGCGAACAAACTAATTGCTAGTGCAAATAAAATGTCGACGCTATTGGAGAACATCGGCGAGAGAATGCCGCCGTGCATATGGTTTGAAGGCGGTGATAAACGCAACGCAATCGCGGCGATCATCGCTGGATTTCTGGTGAGTCACCACGCTCCGAACTTCTTCTCACGCTCGATTTCTTAAGCGATGTTATCATACATAATCCTTTGTTTCGCGCTCGCGAGTAGTTTTGGCTGGGATGGTGGATCATAATCGACGCGGCCAGCGTGCACACCGGTCAGGTGCTCGCTGGCTATCACATGTGTGGTGTGTTTAGCACTATATCACTGATCATGGTGAATACGGTTTCAAATGCCCAGGTAGGTCGCAAAAATGATGATTAAAAGGCAATATACATAAAGCAATTGGTGGGACTTATAGATGAGAGGTGACATGTTTGATGGTGGCTGCATGGGACCAAGAGGATCAAGAATATGGTTATTCCTTGGCTTTGTGATGGGCTTTGCCTCCATCATTGCTGCCTGTTGGATCGTATTCGCCGATTTCGTGGCAAACTGTAAGCAACATCAATCTGCTCCCATCTAGATTGAATGCCAAATGTTGCTTGTTCTTATTGTAGCTGACCACATTGGCCAGTGGCCTGGAGTGGCACTCTTCCTGCAGAATGCACTGATCTTTGTGGCTTCATTAATTTTCAAGTTTGGCAGATCTGAGGAGTTGTGGGGTTGATGCATGTCTCACCTACAATCATATCAGGTGCATATACATACATATATGGAGTATTTTGTAATGTGAACAAGATTAATTTATACTTATTTTTATTTAGTTATGAAATTGAATATAGTGTCTAGGAATGATTGGTGTGACAACCTACCTTCATTTCAGACTTATCTAAAATACAAGTTTATTTACCAGCTACTTAATCTCACAATATAAATTAGACAAGTTTGGGAAGTAGAATGCAAGGGTAATCGCCCGATGAAATCAATGCCGATCGAGGATTATTTCTTGCCAAAGATATTGGTAAACGTATTCAAGGCAGCTCCGCCGGCGGCAATGCTATCGACCAGCTTCGAGGTAGCACCGAGGACACCGTTCGACCCAGCGACATTCGCTAATGCGGCGGTTGCAGAGCCCGCCACATTGCCACCGAACGTTGTTAAAACAGATGTGGGTATCACGCTGGAGATGATGGTGGAGCCGCCAACGAGTCCCGTCAGCGCACTCGTCGGTCCGGCGCCAGTCAACAGCGACATCACTATACCCAATGGATTGCCGCCCGAACCGAGCAGCGAGCTCAAGGGATTTCCACCGCCCAGTATACCGGTGACGGTGGTCAAGCCACCACCGCTCAACAGTCCTGTAACGGAGGTCAATCCTCCGCCACTCAAGACTCCCGTCACTGAGGTTAAACCCCCGCCGCCCAGAACACCGGTCACTGCAGACAAACCGCCGCCGCCAAGTAGTCCCGTCACCGAAGACAATCCGCCACCTGAAAGCAGTGCCAACGGATTGCCGCCGCTGAGCACACCGGTGATGGCATTCAGTGAACCGCCGTTGAGCAGGCCGAGGAGGAGGGCGAGCGGCCCGCCGCCGTTGAGGATCTGCGTGAGCTGCGTGGGATTCAAACCGCCGAGACCACCAGTGAGAATTGATAGGCCCGGAATCCCGCTGAGGCCGCTCGTCACCGACGTCAAGCCACCCAGCCCGCCAACACCGCCGGTGATGCCGCTGATGGCGCTCAGCCCGGTGAGGCCCGTCAGCGAATTCAAGCCGCCCAGGCTGGAGAGTGCCGTCAAACCGCCCAAGCCGCCGCCGTTCAGCAGGCCGGCGAGCGACGTCACGACGGCGAGCGGGTTGTTTGTGCCGAGGATGGCGGTGACGCCGCTCAGGAAGGGCACGCCCGCCGTGAGCGCCGTGAGTGCGCCCAGCGCCGGCAGGCCGCTCGTCAGCGTCGCCAGACCGAGCATGTTCTGCAGGCCGGTGGTGACGTTCTGGATGTTGATCATTGCGAGCAGACCCGCCGGATTGGAGGCGAAACTGGAGATGCTGAACACGTAGTCGATGCCCATGGTGCCGGTGTCGGCGACCGGCTGCGCCGGATTGATCACCTTCACGAATGACGCGATGGCGTCGAACACATAGTAATCGTTGGTTTCGCGCGAAATCGCACCGACGGCGTACAACGAATCGGAGCAGATCAAGCCGCTGCCGTCGGTCATGTTGGGCGCGGCATTCCTCAGCACCACCAGCGTATGGTTGTTGGGGTCGTACGCGGCAGAAACGGCCGCAAACTGTATGCTCTGCGTGCCGTCCGTGTTGTTCACAAAGTACGCAAAGTTGCACTGCGAGTACGAGTTCGCAGTGTACGTCTGCGTCGTTTGGAACGCGTACGAGCCCATTTTCGTGCCGTTGACGGTCGATATCTGAATCGTGTAGCCGCTCACCTGACCGCCCAGATTGATGAGCGCGCGCGTCGTGTTCTGCACGGCGTACAGGCTGATGTACTGCGACAGACTGTTGGCGATCATGCCGTACACGCTCAACCGATGCGTGAGGATCTGCGTTTGCGACGTTAGCGATCCGACGCCGATGGTGGTGTTGAGGAACTTCGGTATCCGCCCGATGATCGTGTACTTGGTGAGGTAGGTGCCCGGTTGGAGTGCGCGGCAGGCGGCGTGCATATTCGCCTTCGGCACGCCGAACGCGGCGAGCAACAGCCGGACGTCGTCGAAGTTGTACTTCGTGAACGTTTTGATCATCTTCACTGCGAAGCCCCAGTTGTTAACAAAATCGACGACGGTCGAATAGTTGAGCGTCCCCCAGAGGTTGGACAGGTTGTAGTCGGTGAAATTTGCGAATGTCAGCGCTGTGTACATTTCGGCGTCGGTCTTTTGGAATGCCAGCACCATGATGCGGCTGGAGAGGTTGAAATTGACCGTGAGATCGGCCATCACCGTGTAGTTGTTGACGCGTGCGTTCACGCGCGCGAGCATGCCGCGCGGCAGCATGCCAACGGCTTTCAGAAAGGGCAGCGACCTGTTACACACATGCGCTGCCTGTTGCACCTGGTCCACGGTGATATTGAGCGCGATGAAAGCATTGTTCCAGCTGGCCGTGGAATATGTTTGCACCGTGAACAAATTGGCCAGGTTCGAGAGCGTCTCATTGGGCTCACCGAATATCTGCTGAATGGGGTCGTTCGGCTGGCTGTAGAGGTGCTCCACGTACAGGTCACAACTGTTATTCGTACCCGGATTCAGTTCCGGCACCATCTTCACCGTACCGCCCTGCAGCTGATCGGGTCTGAGACCCGCAATCAGGCTTATGCCCTGATAAACGAAGAACAGGGTCGAGATGAGATGAAAATGCTTCATCGTACTGGGAATCTGCGTCTGCAATTCTTGTTGGGGTCTTTCAATTCGTTGCGCTTGGAAAAATTGTACAATGGTGAAAGCAACGCGTTTGACGATTAATTTTCGTAGGATTGTCGTCACATTGCGCAGTATTTGCGTAAATGCGACGTTTTTCGTGTACATTAGAATTTCAAGTAATCTTATTTTGGTGGAAATGTAGCATTAAGCAGACATACCAAACGGATTAAGTTCTTGCCGTCACTGTTACGATAAGTAAAATGAATGAAATTTTGTTGTTGCGCATCTTCTTTCATTTGATACGGAATGAATATAGACAAGTCGAAAAATGTAAGAGAGCATCAAAATATTTAATTCAAATTTCATTTAGTACAATCTAGTTTTCAGGATGAAATTTTGCAATCGTGATCTGATCATCCGAAAAATGTAACGTTCTACCCGACAGATAATTTTGGTAATGGAGTAATAATACTAGTTAGTCTTACATAAATGTTCTAAAACGATCAAAGCAAAACGTATACAGAATTCGTTCTCGCACTGTTCGTTTCTTCTTACAATCTTGCAACAAGTGAACAATGCCTTGAGGGATTTGTTTTTAACAGTGGTAGATTGCTCTCAACCGCTCAATAGCGCAACGGTACCAATGTCGCTATGGTATAATTCCAATAGCTAAATGGGTGGCATTGGTGGGCAACACGCGTGGTACCGTTCAAATAGAGCGGCCAGAAAATCATACCAACGAGACCAGCAATTGGAAACTCGCAGATCTCCACACTTAGCTAATACAAAAAAGTACAACATGAAAAATGCAACTAGCAGGAAGAGGGCCAAATGACGAACCGTGTGCACGAGATTGCGCGGATAGAAGTTACGTAGCAACGCTCTGCAAAAATAAAAAGACAACATTTGTTCAAGGCGATTTCTTCGTTATTTTCAAATATTGTTTGTGCACCACGTACGTGAAACGTCCACGCTCCGCAGCAATTTCGTCGTCGTCATCGTCGTCGCTAACGGTCGACTCTTCGCAGTTTATGGACATGTGTTGGCCGATGGCTTCATCGACAAGCACCATCTCCTGCCTAAGATTGCTAAGATTGCTGGCCGTGCGCGGCACCTGGAGTTGGCGCTTGAGGTGCGAGATGTACGCCACCATAATGGCATGTGTCTTGCTTTTGCGGCACTGCTCCTTCAGTGCACCGTACTGCTCGGCCGATTGGGAAAAGTGGAAGAGGGTTGTAATAATACTGTCCATCTGCGGGAGAATCCATTATGAAAACAAGTGAATAATTTTGATCGAAAAGTGCGTGCACGTACGGACTGATAGAGGCGCACCACGTTGCGGGAGTCCGCCGAAAGCAACATGATAATCCGGATGTGCTGCATCAGGTCCATCACCTGCTCCCTGAGTACCCGGAACACGGTGCGCAGGTGAACGCTGTATGAACGCGAATCGATGATATGGCTGAGGACGAAAGCATTCGCGTGCTCGGCGAGTTGGTCGGGTGTTGGAACCTCCTCGTGCCTGTAACAAAACCGTGTCGATAGAAATGATGGGAGGAGGAGGGACGCAGATGAATAACAATGCGTGAAACTAGAATTTCCCTAATTTAAACACGCATATCTTTGATTTTCATATTACTGGTGAATTGCAAGTGCAAAAGCCATACCTGCTCAGACTGTGAATCAACAGTTCGAGAGATTCTAGTTGGTACATCTTTCTTAAGGCGTCCGCATGGCCAAGGACTGCATCGTCCTAAAACAGGAGCGTGGTGAAATTGCACTTTGCAATCAGTCCATAGTGACAATTATAGTAACTATCTAATGCGTTTAACCATTATCTACCCATCAACGTTCGAGACGAAACTCTTCGATGCTATTGGATAAGTCAAATAGACAAGGAGGAGGGAACTTGACAAAAACCGACTTAAAACTAAAGAAGCCACCAAAAGCACGTACCTCTCCGATTTCGCTCATGGCCGAAACAAAGCAGTCACTATTGGATGTCGAATTCAGCGTGTCATCGATGTCGCTCTCGACGCCATCATCATTGGTGGAGTGCTCTTGCATCCTGCCCGCCAGCGGGTCTACTGTGCTGACCGTGCTCGGGCTATCCGGACTCACTGGACGCGATAGATGATCGAATTTACAGCGGAGTGCCAAAGACGTACCAACCAACAACTCCTCAGGTCGCACGCCGCACAGCGCGTCCAGTATACAGTACATCGCGCGAATATCGTTTGTGGTTTGCGCGACATCGCCGTGATTCACACCGGTCCACGCGTAGTCACCCGCGCCCTCGGCGGATATTACCGCTTCCAGCTGTTGCAGCAAAACCTCCATGGAATGCACACGTTCGAAAACTGCCTTCCAGGCGAGCGACAACTTGATGACAATCGGTCGCAAGCGACCAGCCGCCTCAAGCAACTCCTTCACGTCGCTAGTTAACGCCTGTTGTGTGGCTTCGACGCGCTCGCACCGGACGCGCCATTCTTCACCGACGCGCAACAACTCCAACTTTTCGATGAGCAACGATTCGCCGCAGCGTTGTGCGTGTGCCAATTCCTCGCGCAGCGCCGCCGACGCGGTACGCTCCTGCTTCAGCAGCTCCTCTGCATAATCAAGCTTCTCGGCGATCTTCTCAAATTTATGCTCCACGCGCGCATGGCTTTTGGACGCTAGACGCGTCGCAATCGCGTCGGGCTGATGCTGCAATAGCATACTGCATTTCGCTTTCAGCTCCACAATCATTTTACCATTGGCATCCAACTGTGCTTTCTTTTCTTGCACAACTGCCTTATACCTGGCATTCTGTTTGTTGAAAATGTCCTTGTATCGCACGAGTATCTTCAGTTTCTGGCGCGTCGGTAGCGGAAAGGTGCATGCTCTATCGATGATGTCGACTAATTTTATGTGCTCTTGCCGCATCGTTTCCCGCTCCTCGTCGACGTCTTGCTTCTGTAGATAGAGGTCCGCATTTTTTGCCGACAACTCTGCGTTACTGTCCTTCAAAATGGCGATGTTTTCCTGCAATTCCTGTACCTGTTTCTCCAGCGATTTGGTTTCGGCGCAAGACTGTTCGTAAACCCTTATAGCATCTTCGGCTTCTTTTGCATGCAGTTCTTGCATGCGTTGGCGTTCAGTGCTCGAATTCTGCAGGCGGTTCATCAACGATTTATTGCCGCTTTCCAGCATCATCTTATCGTCGCGCAACTGCCGGATCGTCGACTGGTCGGCGTGGCTAGCCGTCACCATCTCGTCGATGTTCTCTTGAGCTTGTACAATATCCGCTCGCAGCAGCGCAATTTGCTCATTACGTTTTATCAGCTGAATTTCGTAGTCTCTTACCTGCGCAATTAGCTCATTTTCGCGAGCCACCCTTTCATCATAGCGTTGTTGCCATTCAGCCATCTGCGCATTCAACTCATCTTCGGCGTCGCGGTGTTGGGCGACCTTCTCCACTAGCACCGTCTTCTCGCTGTTTAGCGTCGCTAATTCTTTTTCGAGCTCAGCGATACGAGTTTGCAGCGCATTACTTTCGGATGGCTCAGATGGCGTCACTACGAGATCGCGTTGTAAAGTGGCCACCAATTCATCCATGAGATTCGGCGTCGTTGGGCTCGCCAAACAAGCAAAATGTGCTGCGGCATCTTCCTGCAGATTACCCTCCTCGAAACTGTCGTTCAACGACGCTATCGGCTTCCGGTCGCCGCTCCGTTCAACGATGTAAAGATTCGGTAGTGATTGATTTAATTCTACAGAAGGGGTAAATGGTGAATCAGGTTTTATGTCCTTTGGACTATGCTGCAGCCGTGGTGATGAAGCAAATGGTGACGGATGAGAGTGAGTGTGAATTGTGCAGAATGTCTCAGAGTTTTGCGTGTATGTCAATTTATCCTGATTGGCGAGTTGCGATATGGTACGGCGCTTTGCAGATGGCGAATCGATGTTAAAGAATTGGAATTTTTGGGTCTTGATTGGCGATGTGAAAGGAATTAGAGACAAGGATGTGGTAGTGGCAGTTATTGTTGTTGCACTTTGATCATGATCAAATGAGGATACCAATGTTGATGTTCCCGATGAGGATGATGATGATGATGCTGATGCGATGGTGCAAACCGCGTTATACTTACTTGCTGCCGCAGCGGAGAACCTCTCCTCCGCTTGCATTATCATTTTGTCGCGCAGCAAGTCGGCCAGCCTGCCTTTCTCGTCATGCACACGTTTGTTGTCCTCGCGTAGATTCTGCATTGTCATTGTGGCATCGCTCAGCTTCTCCATCAATGTGTGCTTCGCCTCCTCCAAGTAGATGATCTGACGATCCTTGGAAGATATTTCTGCCTCCATGTTGGCCAATTCCTTACGGCACACGGAGAGTTTTTCATGTAAACGGGATATCTTTTCTTCAGATTTAACTCTCTGAAACATAGAAAAAAGTGTGTGATTAACTCCCACCAAAATTAAACCCTATTAATGGTTTACTGCATGTTCCAAATCGTCGTTCGCGTTCTTAAATTTTGTTTCCAGCTCCACGATTTGCTTGCGTAATTTCTCCACGCATTTTTGATTCTGGAAAGTGTTGTCCCGTAGTTCGTCGTTATTGCCACCATCTTTTGTTAAACTTGCATTCACCTCGCGCTCGCTAGGCCTGGTGGAACAAAAAGAGGCGGATATTTCAAATACAACCGTCATTTCAACGCACTTACTGCCGGGCATCCTTAGTCAATCGCTCGACTTCCTTCTGCAATGAGTCGATGTGCTCTTCTTGACTAAGCAGCTGCGTTCGGGCCAGCAGCAATTCATCATTGTATTTTTTATTTTGATATGCGAGCTGCTTGATGTGCTCCTCGAACACGCTTTTTTCCGTGGTGTTGTTGTGCATGTTCCTATCGCCGTAATCGTATCCGACGGCTGACATATCGAGCGCAGCGGCCTCTTCGTAGACGAGTTGCTGTCTCGCGCCGAAACTTGCTCGCGGCGTTGAAACGACAATGGGACATGGAGTATCAAAATGACTATGCAAAAAACACATCAAAGAAATAAGGCAAGACTTTACTCAAGCCCATATTTAACAACTATATGTACCTAGGAGATATGTTCTGAAAACTCTTCTCTTGATTATACTCCTTGGTCCAATTTGACATGAGATCAAAGAAGACTTCCCTGGACATCTCAGGATTCGCATTCTCAGGATCCAATGATTCCTTCAATCTTATAAAATCATCACTGCAAAAAGAGACAGATGTCAACGCGTACAGACGGATTTCTTGTAATAGATTATTTACTGATTGTCTTGCATAAAGGGCCGAATGAATTCAATGAGTTTCGACACGCGCACCTGACCAGTGCCTTCATTATCACAAGTACTGAAGATGTTCTGCATAACCTTCTCCAAATCAGTCTCTGTTGAAGACGTTGATAAACAATACATAAGCGCTGGTGCATGATAACAAAATAGAAAAAATCTCACCACTTCCAGAGGAATTGCCGCTAGAATCCGTCATGTTTGCTGCGATTCAGCTCACCCAGATAAACGCCGAACGGGTGTGCTCAACAGACGGTGAAGGTGGGTGTTGGGGGGTATTATTGCGAAACACGTGGTTGCATCTCGCTTACGGATTCAACAGCACTCGCAGAGAAATTACATTAAACGCGTATCACATATACACATTGCGGGAAGATGCGCAAATTGCATCCATCTCGAGAATAATTTGTTTTTGTGGGATGATCAAAACACTGAAATACTACATAAGCCGAAGAAAATATTATCTGGTGTCACGCTGTCGGTTTCACGTTTGACGATATTCCACTCAATTCCACTACTGTCGCCGCCGGCAGGTCGATTGTTGTCCCCCGCGCGCGCGGTTGTTGTGCTTTCGGCGAACGTTTTTGTTCAACTAACAATCGCGCATCGACTACCTGCGCCATGTGCCTCTCGTACGTCAAAAAAACGCAGAAATTTTGAAATGTTTATGCGATCCCAGCGCCACCTAGCAATCATACTTCCGCCCGCGTTTCAAAATATACTTATGAGCCGATGCAGTGTCGCGTTTTCCTGTTCCTTATCGAATTCCCTTCGGCGCCGCGTCGTATTGCGATCGAGGAGATACTTCTTATGCAGCTCCTCGAGGAGAATTGTCTTGTCCTTGCGCTCTTGTGCGATCTGCTCGAACTTCTTGTAAACAGGCGAATTCTCATCAAAGCAGGCGAAAAAGTCGCACCGATTGAGTCGATACACCTCACACATTTCGATTGCAATCACGTTCGCAATGCGCTCGTGGTCGTTGCAGACGAGCTCCAGCTCACCAAAGTACGCGCCGTCCTCAAGATGGCAAACCTAGTGCATGGGCACGTGTTGTGCTTAAAACTGCATGTGTATGACGTGTATTTACCTCGTGCCCGGTGCGCGTGTACACGCCGACCGTGCCCTGCGCAAGGAAGAACATGCAATCGGGGCTGGTGCCGGCCGCCACAATCGTGTCGTTGTACAGGTAGACCTCGTGCTGGAGGTGTGACACCACGGTGGTGAGCATATCCGGCGGCAGGTCGTACAGCAGCGGCACGCTTTTGATGAGCGTCAGACACGAATGCAATGAGATGTCGTTTCGCAACGGTTCTAACGTATACGATTCAATGCGTTATTTATGTTATAATAATTAATCATCAGATTGGCATTGGTACCTGACATGTAAGAGATGATACGCTCGTTATAATAACGACCCTGAAAGCGGTAATGAGAGTAGATGGTCATCTGCTGGCGCAAGTTCGGTGGCAAATTGTTGTGCAGCATGAAACGGTCGAGTTGCGACTTCAGCGAATGGTAACGGTATTCGATTATGTTCCGCGATCGGATCATTTCCACCAATACGACTGAAACGTAAATCGCAAATAGAACTAATTCACTAGTAACATGAGCAATTAAGTACTTAGCAGATAACAACAAAGCACAGATCCCAGCGTGGATAGCAGAATAAAGACAATCAATTCGGTGATAGTATATAGGTGGGCGGCATAGGAAGCTCCTTTGCGTGACGTAACAGTAATACCTGTAAATTTAAGATATACATACGTGAGAAATTGCGCACAGATTTGGAAGATGTTGCTATAAGTTCTCACATAATAAATACGATAAAACCGTGCAAAAGCAGTTGGCATACGCTCTGAGGGTGTTGAGCCTCAATAGCGCGCCCTCTTCGAGCCTGTAAAGATAGTGGTCGGCACCGTTGTGCGCATATAGAATCGTATTCTGCTGGACCACAAGGTAGATGCACGTCAGCCAGTGCACCAACATGCTGACGGTGAGCGCAATGCGCAGCGTCGTTCGCAGATAGAAATGGCTGTACACGAACTGCATGGCGTTGTCGTAGTAGGTGAGGAAGCGCGACAGGCGCAGAATCTTGATACCGCCCAGCGGCTTCACGAAGAGCAGCCAGTGCAAGTTTGGCGCCGTCGTCAGCCATATGTAGAGCTTCGCTATTGATATCACGCTGATGCTACACACGAGGTCCACGTAGAAGCTCATACTGCTCAAATGTAACCTACGGCATTGATCATTAGTAAACGGTTGGCAAAAAAATATTCTACTAAAGTTATTATTGTCGCACCGAGCTATTACTAATGCATTCAAATTGATCTGCCGCTTATCGAAGAAGCAATAGCCGGTGAAAAAGTTCATGAGCACGTCAATGAAGCACAGCGCATCGGTGGCGATCTCCAGGTATTCGGTGAAGGCGCACACGCCGTACTCAAAGCGCAAGTGCGCACCGGGGCGCATCGGTCCGTTGATGAAGTTCAGCGGGATCGCTATGAAGCCGGCGTAGAAGATGAGAATATACATACATTCCCATGATATTCTTTAAACGTAATGTAGAGAATTTCAATTTATATACGGAAGAATGATTTAGTTTGAAGTACCTGAATAAACTCAATGGATGGATGACATGAAACCACGTCTTCTGCTTGACTTCGCGGTGCCGCTTCAGCTCTTGATCGATGGCGGTCAGACTGCGGAAGTAGTACTTGGTGTTCGGATTGGATTGCGACACGTCCGTGCACGTGCGGAGCGCTTTGGAAAAGCTCACGCCACGGAAAAAGCGTGAATTGTCCGCGTCGAGCGCGCATTGATGGCGGTAGTCGCCTTTTGGTACGTTTTTCTTGCGCTCCCGATTCGTGTTCATCACTTGGTCGCACAAAAACCAACAATTAACTCGATAAATATTCGTTACGACGACACGGCGGTGTTTTAAAATAGAAGTTCTGTCAGTGAACAACTTACATGATTTTCATCATTTTCATGCAACTTTTGTGTTTCGAGGTGCGCGCGTATCTAAATGTCAAGCACACGGAACGACCGTTACACGGCTTGTGGCTCTCTCTCTCTCTCTCTCTTCTTTCTGCGTGAAGTATATGAGCGCGTGGCGATGAAGAGCGATGAACGACATCAGCAACATCAGTAAGCATCAGTTGGAGCAAGTTGGTGTTCGTGCGTGCTCGATAGACAACGCGACACATTCACACACGCGCACGCGGCGGGAACTGGCGGGGACAATAGAAGCCCGCCAGATTTTCGCCGTTTCTGCCGTTTTTGCACTTAATTTCCCCGACTCGACGGGTGTGTGCGGTCAGCTGCGATTGCTTTCGCAATGTTAACGTAGTCTTGTCCACGTCCGCGCGCGAAACATGAGCGAGAATGCTGTAGAAGAGGCAATTCACGCAAGCGACTCGAAGCGATTACCACCAGCCACGCACCAAGTCGGCGGCGAGTCGCAGCTGGTGACGAGCACACCACACCACCCCCAGCAGCAGCTGATGATGGATTTCTCATTCCTCAAGTGCTACGAGCATATCGCCACCAGCTCAACGGCGCCGTCCGCCGTCGACACCGATAGTGGCTACATGTCCAATCCGCTGGAGTCGACCAGCTTCGGCGATCCCACCGTCTACATCAACAAATCGCCACCGTACATGTCGGAGGATGCGCTCCTTGAGCAGCCGGCGAGCGTGAAGAAGACGCTGCCACCGAATCAGAGCGTTTACCAGGAGCAGATCAGCTACCTGGGCACGATGTACGACGACACATCAGCCGCCGCCGATTGCAGCAGCTCTGTGGTGATGGACACCGAAGACGAGGTGGAAATGTCACCGATTGTGCTCATCAACAGGCAACCGCTGGTTGTGCGTTTGTCCGAATTGGATGATGCCTCCAATTCCAGCAATAAAGAGAACATTGACTTTGAAGCGGCCAGCTCGCGGAAGATGGCCAACGTGAAGAAGACACCGCGGAAAACGCCACGCAAGCGGCGGAGAACCTCGTCCTCGTCGTCCTCGGTGACGGCCACGCCAAAGAAGCAGCTCATCAGCACGCCGTCTGCTGATTTCAGCCCGGATCTCTTCGCCGACAATGAACCGACACCGGTTGCACAGACATTGATGGAGAACTTGGTCGTGACCGAGCTGTATGGGCAGAAGAACGATCAGGCATTGATCAAGCGCCTGCAGCCGGCGTTGAGCGGAGTGCCGCCGCCGCCGAGCGTCACCACCACGCACGTGACGGTCGCGCAGATGCTCGAAAAGTTGACGCACGAAAAGCAGCAGGCGTTTTATTGGAGCAATGCGCTGGCCGACTCAATACCGCAAAAATCGTTATTGCTCAACACGAACGTCGAGGAGTGCAAAGTCAGGGACTGGCCTGATATACTCCACGATCGGTGTCACGGATTGAAGTGAGTTTGCATTGTTTGCACCTTAATTAATTGGGTTACTTATTGGGTGGGCATCAATATTGTGTATTCAGCTATAATCACAGCAAATATGCGGAAGACACGGAGGCGTTGTTCATGAAGTACATGGAGCGCTACATCGGCGCCGAAACGCAGTCGAGCTGCACGGTGTTCAACGCAGCGAGCACGTCGACAACGCGCCGTGCGAATCGTCGGCTTATCGCCTCGCCCGGCAGGCGATTGAGCCACTTGGCGCGACGACGCATCACCTTCTCCAGCGCAAACATCCAAGCAGCGGGCCACTCGAGGCAGATTATGGTGGATGCAAAGTACGATATATTACAATCGCTCCTATTCTCCAAACTAATGTAATGTAATTTGTTCATAGACGTTTCGAGCTTCTTTCGCGTCGCGTCAGCCCGCGCAAGGGCAAATCGCCGCGTAAACTGCTGAGTAAATCTCCGCGCAAAGGCATATCGCCGCGCAAGACACCGAGGAAGACGCCGGGCAAAGGCGGCAAAATGCGCACGCCCAGCTCGTCGATGAAGAAGCGCTTGAAGATCATTGGCGATGAAAATGCCGTGCCGTCGACGTCACTTCGTGCAAGTGCCACCAAGCGTGCGCTCTTTCAAAGTCCTGATAAGAGCGCACGACAAACACGCGCAAGCACCTCCAGGTTGAGTCCGAATCTAGCGAAGACAAACGTCGCACCGAAACGCGCTCTGTTTGCGTCGCCAAACGGCGGCGGCAAGCGCAAGCGGCTTGATTCGGGCAACGACATCGTCGGCTGCAAGTTCGCACGCAGCATATCGCTGCAAAGCGAGTCCAAACCGGCAGTCAGCGGTGGTGGAGGAGCGCTCACACGCGTGAAAAGCGAGTCACTCCTTCACGCAAGTCCTGTTGAATTGAGCGAACATCATAAAAAGGTAAACTTTGCAACACACCAGATTGAAGTATGCTTAATTAAATGTCGATGTGTTTTCTGACAGAAACTTCAATGGGCGGTCTACGAGGCTCTGCGCAGCGTGAACATTCGTGTTGACCACGCAAACTTCAAGCAGTTCGCATCGGTGCTGGCGCGAATCACGCGCCGCCTGCTGCCGTCTGTCTCGGTGGCGGCGAACGTCGGCACCAGCGAGAAGATGCTGCGCATCACCAAACAACACGTGTACGCCGTGACGAAGGGCAAGAGCGTCGACGAGATTGTGCGCCAGTACGAGAGCGCACGGTTGAAAACGCAAAAGCCCACCGGATACGTCGCCAAAGAGGCTGAGACGGCAGAAGTCAAAGACGTAGCAGTAGCACGTAGCAACGCACTGCAGGATTGCGCCAACACGCTGCAGAGCATGGAGAAGAAGCAGCCACCGCTCAGCGAGAAGAAAGCCGGCAATAAAGTCGATCGCGTTAAAAAAATCATTAAGTTTTGAGATTGTGATGAGAGGTTCGGTTGATTCCTGTAATTAATTTATTATCAACATGAACCCTCGATGTGGGAGTAGCGAAACGTATTCGGTAAGTCATTCTTTTTAGTCATAAAGTTCTAAATTATTTTGTAAGTGATTTGATGTATGTAAATACGTTAATGAAACAACAATAGACGGAGTAAAACGGAACGGGAGGTTTATCGGGTTGTATGTACATAGGAGATTTGCGTCGGGATGATCACTTCTTGTAACTGATGTCACTCTGCGGTGCGTACTTGCCGGTAAGCGCACGAGTGGGTAGCATCGGGCTGCGTTGCGTGCGCTCCAGCGTGAGCGGGAACACAATCGGATCACGGTACTTCGTGTACGAATGCGGAAACTGGAAGTACGTCCTAGACGCACAAACAATGCGCTTTTAATTATATGTATGGGGATTGGTGAGATGGACTTACGTTGTGGGATCGGGCGCGCATTGATAGAGGTATTCCCGTGGCTTGAAGTAGACCATCGGATGCACTATGCCGGATTCGTCGTGCAATTTCGCACGATACAGTTGTGCGACCTGGCCGGTTACAAACAAGACAACATTTTGTTTGAGAAACATGCCTTACTAGTTGTGTAAGTTATAAAACGCGAATAATGGTAGTTAATTGTAGTTAGAAAAGAAGTTTTGAAGACTGGTAGATGCGGGAGACGTTTCAAATACCTAATTGTGTTATTTTGTACTAGCTATGTAATGCTATTGTAAATGATAAAATGAAGCATCTTTTCCACTCGAAATAAAAGCAATCGATTGATAATTACTTTGTAGAAGTTGTCGATTTCGCCCATGCGCTCGGCGTCCAACATGGTGTAGTCGGGCTTGGGTAGCTTCAAGTATTTGCCAATTTTGCTAGCGATGCGCGCATCCGGTTTGGGCATGTACATCGATTCAATGTAGCCCCAATTGTAGGGTTCTCTCTGTAAAATGCAGGCGGTATTATCTGCATACAAAGGAGGAAGAATAAACTCACAATGAATTTGGAAAGATTCTCATTGCGGTAGGTGTTGAAGTAGTTGCGATTGTCAATGTTCTTCAGCCCAATTTTGGATGGCGCCGGTGCGAGCTGGAACGGTGGGTCCAAGGTGGGTGGATAATGATTCACATCCATTCTTTACAGCTCAAGCCGTTAGGCATAAATTATTCGGTTATTAAAAGTGGAATTTCGTTATTATGCAAATTTGATTGAGTGATTTTGACCAATTTTGACAGTGTTATTATTAATCACTGGAATAATTACATTCCCATGGTAACGATTAATTGTAAAATTTACCTTCAAATGTCTTCTTAACTTCAATCGTTGCGATATTCTTAAGATGCTGCTAGAAGAAGATGGCCAGAAACTGATTAGTGGTAGATAAGGAAATAATAAGTTACGTTTATAATCATTGGCAAATTAAAAATTTGACGTAAATTTATCTAAGTAAGCCTAATAACATCCTTATCTCGTTGTTCATAACACTTACTATCTGTAATACTGTTAATTTTTCTTTAAAAAAATAATGCTAATGTGGTACACAACAACACAAAATGCTTATTCCCGTCCATTTCTGTTTTTAACTTATTATGTATATCGTTATCCATGTCGAAAAGTCCAGCATTATAGTCTCACGAAATAATTCGAGTTAAAAAATGTCCGCATGTTAATCTCCTTAAAATTATTTGAAATCCATGAGCAAACACCTCGAGATTTTAAATAAATAGCTGTCTCGTCATGGAAAAAATCACATAACAGTGTATGGAGTAAGAAAGTAAAGTCAAAATGGCAAAAATATTCGCAGCATTTCTTGGCCTCATTGTGCTAATGGGTGTCGCACATTCAGAGTCTGCAGCGTGGGTGCCTTGCTATCCGAATTGTTTCGTAGCATGTCCTGCTGAAATATCACCACCCACCTGCACCCGCGAGGGAGGTGTGATCAAGCTCATGGCACCATGCGCGTGTTGCGAGACATGCGTATTTACCGTTGGTACGTACCCTCCAATGAAAATATTCACCACAAGCAAATGCATAGGTAGTCAAAATGTATGCATGTTAAACAGGTGAAGGCGAATTCTGTGGTCCCGTGCAAGACGGCAGCTTCCAGGAATGTGGCTGTGGCCTCGTCTGTAGTGATAGCGGCGAATGCGTTGCCGAACACAACGGCCTCATTTCAACTATTTTAAATCTGTTTTCATAATTTCTTTACCAACTAAATCGAATGAAATAATTGCGAATGGCTTATGGCAAAATAGCAACGCATTTTATTTCTTACAAAAGACTACATAAACATAAAATGAACGAAAAAATACTGTAAAAGATATCTTATCAGAAATAAAGATTATCAAAACGTAAAACGAAAATATGAGATTGATTTTCTTAAAATTAAACATTGAACTTTCATTCATAAAACATAAAAAAAACTCCTCACATGATTACTTCCAATACCTTCACAATGTAAACATTGTCACGCTTCTCGCAAATCTTCACCACGAGTTGGCTGGAAACATGCTCCTCCCCAAGCGGTTGAGAATCTAAGAACAATACATGTATAATCTCCGAATACCATGTCAGAATTGAAGAAATCTTACCAGGAGACAGTTTGACTTCAAACACCAGTGGAGCTATGTTCACAACACTTTCAGGTATCTGCTTCACCACCGATACGTCCACTTGTTCTTTATTGCCAAAATCGATGTACCACACCATCGCATTGCGGCCATCAATTTCGGTGATCACACTGCGATACCATTCGCCTTCGAAAGGCGTCAGAACCAATTGACCCACGCGTATCTTCAGAAGCGGCGGCTCCGCCTCGGCGGCGTTCAGGGTGGTAACGCTCTCGATATGTTTCTTTGCGAAGTCAACGCTCGTGAGAAACAGCTGCTCATCCTGCATGTACGTCAAGAAGACGGCGCACTCTTGGTCGACTTCCAAGTTGAACGCCGGTAGATCGGCGAGCGTCTTGATCGGCGGTCCATCAGCGGCCTTAACGAAGGCCGACAGCAGCTGCCCATCATTGCATTGCAAGTCGACGATGTCATCTTGAAGATATACAACCGTTGCTTTGCTATTGATCGCTTTAGCAATTGCCTCGCTGGCCGCTTCCGAGTAGGTTTTATCTTCGAAGTGGTGCAAACGTTTCACATATATTCCCGGCATGAAGACAGCGTCGTCGACGAAGTTCAGCATCTCAGCGAGCGTCGTCGATTCCACACGGTTATAATAATCAACAGTCTCAAATGTGATGCGGTTGTCAGTGATCGTTTTTACAACGCAGCGCAGAATCTCATCGCTATCCGGGTTGCGCCACAAAAAATACTGTCCAACGTTTGGCGGAAGCTCAAGCTTTTCCACTGAAATCACACAAAACTAATATTTCCAGACAGGATAAAAAGAGTATGGCATATTTACATTTTGCGATTTTCATGGCTGCTTCCATGTTTTTCAATTGAACGCATATTGGTTTTGTGCGCAGTGACATGACGCCGCCTTTAAAGTCGAAGATCAAAACCTTTTCGTTTAGCTGCAACTCGGGCAATGATGGAATACTGGTAAAAATACGCTGCACTGGCTTAGGCGGCATAGGCTTAGGTGGAGCCGGTTGTTGCTTCAAATACTCCTCCGGAATCCAACGTCTGCATGAAATTGCCACATTCTTCGCTTTCATGATCAACTCATTATTGCCGGTCACATAAACGTCATCAACTTGGTCGTCCGTCTTCTAAAGTTTAGATATAGATATTTAAAAACAAATAGCACTTCTTAAAATGCCTTACATTCACAAGAGGAGTCGCTGTTTCACAAATGCATGAAAACTCCTCGAAGGCCTTGCACTCGTTGGACACTTCGTATACGCAGTCCACTTCGACAACAGTTGCGTAATCAAATGCCGCTACTCTGAATTTATTCGGCAGCAACTCCAGAACATACGCACGGCTGCGGTCTCCCGATGGAAGCGATACAAGCACCAAATCTCCCACTGACCTAAAGTAATTCCGCATAAAGTAAAGAGAAATGCATTAAGGAGTCCAAGTGCGGCAGCACTCCGGGGTTGGACTCCGAGTCCAAGCACGAAGAAAAAATAAGAATTCAATGTCAAATGCAATAACGTACGGAGTTAATATTTCATTGTCCATGTTCTCGGCTGCCAGAACAGTATCGAATTCAATTGCGTTCATAACGACTAAATACGCCGTGAACATGGTCGGCGACTGCACGTCGAGTACTTGCATAGGCACACGGCCGGTATAATTAGCCATGTTCGCAACAAACGCGCTAAAATAAAAATACAATGTACTAACAACCTACTAGAAACGTTGCTATACATACGTATGTGCTGGATAATCCACCAATTTGGTTGGCTTGACGACCGGCTGGAGTTTCGGCGACGCAGCAAGTGCCGCGGCAATGTTCATCGGCTTACAAGCAGAGGAGCTTGTTGCCCGAGTCAACATCGATATCTTTTCGCGTGGAGTCATCTCAATCTTTGGATTGTTCTTCACAGAAGAGTCCGATATTTGCGAGCTGCGCGAATTCGACCGAAATGATAAGTCGGGCACGACTCCGTTCGCAGGACTCTATAGGTCATATAACATGATTAGCTAAGCAAACTTTAAAACTGTAACAATTTACCTCTTGAGACGGGGACATAGCTGGCGAAGATTTTTTAGCTTCTTGAACTTTGTTTGTGCGCGGCCTTAACGCACCGCTGGTATTTGCATGATTCTGAACCTATAGAAGACGATTAAGAAAGGTACCTAATTGCGAATAGTTCCAATGTACCTCTTGAGAATTGGTTGCTTCAGGCCGAATCTTCTCGGCCTCGTTCGGTCGAGACTTCATGAAAGGCTTCTTCTGCTCTCGCGACATTAACGGCGTAGGATTCTTATCCATACGCGGTGAAAAGGACCGATTGGCCGCATCGCTTCCACGACGTTCCCCATTGAAGCGGTTGCCATTCGCATCGTTGTTGCAATTATCCTTGGCCAGTGTAACATCAAGCTTAAAATCAGTCGGCGAGTAGTTCAACCCCTTGATCTTCATGAACAGCTGCATTTGATTATTAAGATAATCTTTTAAATCATTAATAATATGCCTATAAAGAGCAAAAATATCATTAGGTGAATTACATGAAGCCCAAAAGATAATCACTCACTTCTGAGCTTGGTCAGGAGATGAAAAGACATGAAAGCCACTAGTTCTGGCATCAGCAACACTAACATATTGGGTATTATGAGTTGGATCCGTGAGAATCGCCAAAGGCACACAGTTCGCATCAACAATCGACTGTTTATCAACGGACGTAGTGATGCCGGTCGAATTATCTCTGGAACCATAGCTATAAGATACATTTTAATAAAGCTTGTTTTAGTAGCACAAATTTAAAATTACTTATTTCTCATGACCCCTTTGTTCTCGTACGACACCGGAGTGGACATGTTGAGATCGTGAGGATTGTTAAGTGCAACACCTGCCAAAATAGCGTCCACAACCCTGCAAGCATGGCAGATGATGAAACGGTCCACACAAAAAAAAAGTTAGAAATCTTACTCTTCTGACGCTGCGTAAATCTGGCCGTATTCTTCACAAATGTACAACTTATCGACTTTGCGTATTTCGTTAAAGTATGTTATTAGCTGTTTCTGCATATTATATGATAAAATTAGCAATTATAAATTTACAGAGAAATTATAGTAAGACTTACATGCACCGCCTTGGTATCGGGCTTGGAGAGTAGCGGTGAAGTGAAACGCACTGAATAACGCGAATAACTGCAACGAAATGAACACGAGCGATTACGCCTTTATTCAACGCGACAAAACATGTATTGTTCGGCTTTGAGAAGTATTTTACTAGTGCATTGCAAACACGTGGTTTTCAACTTACGCCATCATAAAACCATGGAACCGTTGAAGAGGAGGGAGGAGGGAGCACTGGCGCAAACTCGGCTGCTTCGCAATGTACGTGATAAAAAAATCAACAAAGAAGGAAGTGTAAACGCGATAAAACTGATGCAGACCAGTGCAGACGCAGCAAGTCACTGCAAACTTGACGATAATTTACGATTGTGAGTGGTTGAGAGCCATATGCCAAGGCAAAACACGACGCAATGGCATTCAGGGGCAAACTGGCCAAATTTTACAAAATAAAATGTGCATGCAATAAAATTATCACAGTAACTACCTATACAATGTATACAAATACTTTACACGGACGGGCACTATAAAATTGATTTGGGAATTCACTGTCGGCGCTCTCGGCGTTATTATGGTTATGTTGAAATTGAAGAATGGGGACTGGATTTATGGCAATTTATGGGGATCGTATCAAATTTGGGAAAAAAACGGAATCACTGGAATTACCAGAAATAACCAAAAATGACTACAGATGCTTATTTTAAACGTATTAACCGACCGGAGCAACTATAAACACGCACAATTCACAGCAGAATTTTTCTTCTATGAAGGTGCTATTCATTTGTTATGTCTGTTATTTGCGTAGGGTTTTATCGCTTTTATTTTACTTGTTTTGCCTGCTCTTACCCAAGGTATATAGACCTTGTCTATATACCTTGGCTCTTACCCGCATGACCTCGCACAGCCCCGCATGAGTCGCAAGTTGCAAACAACTGACTAGATTAGGTTTAGATTTGGTTAAGTTTGGTTAAGTTCCTTCACGGGGTTGCGTGTCAGAGCAGTGTCTTCCTCTTACACCCATTCATTAGAGTATTTGAAAATGGGAGAAGTT
>JARJDR010011388.1:0-13743 GCA_030264135.1 Myllaena sp. GC000078 | reverse complement strand
GGTACACTTATCTGCGTTTTGTATCTCGGCTGCTATCATGCCCCTAACGGCACCTTCCACGTCCGGTACTTCCTCGCCGGTTGGTGATTGGAAGCACTCCTCCTCTTCCTCGTCGATCTGCCTCCTCCGTTGCTCCTCCGCGTCGCGGATTCGTTGCTGCGTTCTGGCATTCATTGATGTCGCAGGCCCCACGTTGGGCGCCAGATGAAGCGGAGCGGTCGGAGCAAGGTGATCAGCAGGGCGGAATAACGCTCCATCGGTTAACGTCTTTACCGGTTTTATTGAGGTGGTTTCCACACGTCGAAAGCTTTACAAATTGCGGATGGGTGGTTTTAGTACAAGCAGCTAAAACGAGCGCACGGCCGTTACCTGCGGCAGGATGTCAAAATGTACCCCAGTCCTTTTTGTCTGCTCCACGGGCGCACAGTCGGCAAACCAGCAACGCACAATGCACACCGGTCAGCGGTCAAGCCGAAAAGAACGCGTCTTATCAACCGCACTGCCCGCGGCAACTTCCTCGCCTGACTTACGTGCGTGCGCAGGCGCGCGTGAAGCGCACCGCGCATATCCGAGTGCGGATACAGTGTAATCGAGAACACATTCTGGCTCACCACATTAATATGATATTCATGTTCACTAAGTTTCAGGTACTTTGCCGATGTACTGACACTGTCACTAACAAGATAGGCAATTAAATCTAATAAAAATGTACATATTAAAAAACACAAAAAGTTATAGATAGGGTCGAAAAGGTTTTCACGTAACGCGGCATTACACCTTTCTATTGGGCAGCGTATCATTGGACAATATGTATTATGCTTCAACCTTCATGGTATAATATGCAAAACCGATCTATGTATCAGAACCTACATATGCTCAATGCAAAATAAGCGCGCAGGTTTGACAGGCTAGTGCCTCTTCCTCTCACTCAATACCAGCGCCTAGGTGCGAATGAGAGAGAACGATATCCGTTCTCTCTCGTTCACACAGTGAAAGTGAGAGGCACGAAACTGTCAAACCTGCGCGCTTATAAAAATCCTACCATACGCATCCCCATAAGTACGCTAGTATAAATTTAATAAATTACTCTACGATTTCATAATACTAACTGTAAATAAATATAAAATAACTATAACTAAATATAAAATGATTTAGAGGAAATAAATTTCTAACGTATGAGTGAGTAAAAACTGATCACGCATTTATTTCATGACATCACATTCATGACTTATGAGATCGCGTCGTTTAATTTCAATTGCATTATAGACGTGAAATAAAATCATACGTAATCGTTATGACGTCTGCTCAACGCCCGCTTGCTCATCACCACTCTTCCATATAAATCATCTCAGTTCCGAGAATATTCTTTTCAGCATGGTCACTGTTGCGCTTGTTTACCCAAATCATCTTGTTTGGCAATCGCCAAAACAATGGCATCTTTTGAAAATAATTTATGTATGTTTAAAAGTCTACGTACATCCGGTTTAATTAATATCTAAAAATGTAATACAACCAGAAAATCGTAACTGAAATAAAATCATAAGTAAGCAATTAAAATGTACATATATTTTCCAATAATTTTCAATAATAAATTTATGAATAATTAATCCGCTATTGCATTAGCGCGAATTTTCGTACGTAACATGACGTGAATTCATTCTGTTTACGAATTACACAATGGTGATTACAAAAATGCATGTAATGTGCAACGTTCCGTTTCTGACTAGATAGTGATAAGGTTCACGTGGTTTTACATGGGGGTACTTAAAAGTTTCCGAAATTATGCTGGTGACTCTTTGCCTTGACAGCGCGCACACAATAGCTAAATCCTACTATGCGCTATCACCAACATTTGGCTGTTTACGACGTTCATCTTCCGAATTCACGCATTTGTTTCTTATATTTATTCGTTAAGATAAGTGCTATAGCACAGTAAAGTCATGCAGTAGTGCAGATTTAGGATTAATAAATAAAACGGACAGAATCTTCTTCTGCATGTTACCGTATGCTCACTTCTCCTAGTGACTCCCAGTGATGTGTTATTTTTACATTTCACTAATGTTACTTTTACCAACTATTTATACGTTCGTTATAGCTATTATTATAGCTAATTAAAGAAAAGTTCGGTTTCGGTTTCGGCCGGAACCAAGAAAACCGGGTTCGGTCGGTCCCTAATTCTAGTACATAGGGTGCGTGGAGAGAACCATACCGCTTCTTGCATTGAAAGCAGGCACCAAAGTAGCTATGTAGGCTGGGGCATTGGCGTGGTGAAAAAATCCAGCGAACAGACGAGCTCCAACTCTCTGCTCACAACCCTTTGAATTCCTCAATGGTTCGTCGTCGATCTTGTGGATTTTTAGGACATTTTCGTCGATTCGGGTACTTGATTGACGTCCAGACAGCGGTTGATCATCAATCGCTATTTCGCCAGTTTTAAAACGGGTGAACCACAAACAATCTCTAGTTTGACTCAATACGTCATCCTTGTAAGCGGTTTCCAATATTTGAAAAGCTTCCGATTCTTTGTTCTCGGACTAGAAGCAAAACTTCCGTGCAGTGCGCTGCTCTTTCAACAACTGTTACGCATCGCGTAAACAAATCCTGCAACATCAACGCCGTTTCCGACAATTACTGAGAACAAGTGGATATACAAATTAGTAGCAGTAGAATTATGTACGATGATAACTGCGCGCGCAGCAGCATAATTTCGGAAACTTTTAGGTACCCCCAAGTAATGTAGACACGCCAATATCGTATATTTTATAGCAAAAATCAATAATAAAAATTATCATAAAATTGTATTTTGCTATTTCTACAACATTCATCTCTATGCCGATTAATTTAAAACGCTAAATGTTTTATTTAAGCATTTTCGTAGCATACGTGTACACATTCTCAACGTGTGTAGAACAGAAATATCCACTTACACTTAGAACTTTATGTAATATTATTTAATATCTTATTTTGACGTTCTCAAAACAACACATAAGCTCGATGTTTCTATGAAACCAGCATTATGATGAAAAATAACTAATCAATGAGGAATTTTGATAAACAATAATAAGGAGTTATTGCGTTACACGAGAAATGCAGTTCGCTATATCGATTAAGTTCAACAAAATTCGTAAATATTGATAATTACCTAGATCGAAAAGTTAGTATGTAGGCATATGTATACCATATTTTTAAATCAAATTTATAGCCTGACATTTCAGTACATACCTTTTACTCTGACATAATGCTAGCCCATTAGTGCGAATAAGAGAAAACAATAACTGACTTTTGACTGGTGCAGCGCAAACAATTTTAAATAGTTCGTGGCGACGCGTCAAAGCCACGCACACATCTTCAACGTTTTACTCATTTGAGCCAGCGAGAAATGTATGTACATTCATATTAAATGTCAGCAGTAAGTTAAAGGTAAACTTTCCAAGTTAATAAGTGTAACTACGAAATAGAGTCATCAAATACGATATATTACAATCTATGCGTGTGAGTGATTAACTCAAAAGGTAGCAACTAGTATGCATCGCATACAACAGGATGACAAATACTGGCGTAGAACGTGTAATAATCATTCCCCTCTTTGCAAACTGATACCAGCGCAACTTGAACTCCTGCTTTCCTGACAATCAGACATAAACAAAATGATATGTCGGTGAAGCACGCCAATGGTAAGCATGGCGCGCCGCTGCGCCGCGACGTCCAGCCGCGCTCGCGCATGCATACACGTAAGCGTCAGCGGCTCGCGCTATAAAAAACGGCGGTGCCCGCAGCTCGCGATGTTACTCACATCGCGAACACCTTCCTCGATTGAACTCGCACGCATCCGAATCAACAAATTTCGAATACAACACACGTTGTTTTCTATAACATCGATTTATAACTGTTTATACTACTACACAAGTCAACCGGGAAGTGATAAAAGTGGTGATTATAGATTAATTTGAAAGAGAAACACTCGCGACTAGATAAGCATGGGTTTCAAATTTGTGACCATCCTGCTGGTTGCTTTCGTTGGCGTGTGTCACACTTTGCCAGGTGAGAATTTCTATAACCAATATTTGTCAACTTTATATACCTACTCACTCGTAGATTATTCATTTATTGCCATTTATAGTCATAAAACGTAAATTACTTAAAGAATCAATTTGATTCGCTAACTCTTATTGTTAATGTTTCTCGTCGTTAGAATTAATTAGCTTGTTCAATTCTAAATTTAGATTTTCCTGTTTTAATGCGCATAAAAACAGAACATTAACAATATTTTGCTCACAGTCGAGAAACAAATTTTGCGAGAAATGCATCTGCATTTGATCATGACATTCATGACCTACTTACTGCTGCCCTTAAATTCTATTTTAAACTACATGTTTGGTTCCTCCGGTTTTGCACACCGTCGGCGTGTTGCACAAACTTTTAAGCTTTCGTCAAAAGAGCAGAGATTATCGTCAAGATTCCAGTTTCTGTGCACGGCGTTGCTGTTAATGTTTGCATGATGCAAACGGGTTTTTTTCGCGCATCGCTTACTTATTATCATTGCAGTTCGCGTGCAACATTCACACAAACGTATTTAAATCATACCAAGATAAGTAATTTTTACGTTCCGTGTGATGAACTCATATTTTCCAATACAATTCTTAATTATATACGAATATGATAATGAGAGTCAACTCACAGAACTTCACTGACGGATGTTTACATAGAGCAAAACTTTGTGCGTTTCTCACGGGTATGAACAAAAATAACGGAAAGCGTGTAATATTAAATTAAATGCATTCAAATATGTAATGAGTATGATATAGTATCCTTGAGATTTGCAGGTTTCGATTATTGACACCCAAAATTTGGTGGGTAAATAATCAGTGAGATTGATAAATATTTCTACGAAGCATGATATTACCGGCGAAATGAACTTTAATTATCTTGATTACTTTACAACCAAATGAATCTTGCGGTGTTTTGGCAAGACGCGAATGCTGACATTTTTACAACAGTTTTAAGTCGATCTTTATAGCCGCTTCATCGCGATCATCGGCACCATTATAAAATTAGCCGAAAGGAATCTTTGCAGACGTATAAACAAAACGTTCAATAAACAAAATTCATATGTTATTTCTGTGAAAACCTCAAATATCAAGTAATTAATTTGACTTTTTATAATTTCGCAGAAACTTTATATTCTCTTATATAATCATTAATTTTTTATTGAATTACACTTGGCACCTTTTCATATCTAAAATGTTAATAGCATGTAGTAATATTGCCTAAGGTCATCTTGATTCACAGTTCGGAAGTGAATAGTAGTCATGAAATCGCTCGAATTCTATGAATTCATTAACCACGCAAATAAATATGTACATACAAATTACTAAGAACGAAGATTCGCAACAGTTGTATTTTTAGACATGTCAAACTATATCTGATATGATATCCATGTTGTTATGCGTAATGAATATCATTAGTATATACGAAGAGGAGAATTAAGGAGAGTTACAATAATGATAGAGATCGCCCGGGAGCGGCGAAATTGTTAAATATAATACATACATCAAACGCGAGGCATGCAAGTCTAATCGTCAACAAGCGTACGGCGACCTTGATGATTATTACATCTAGCATTGATCAATTCAATTCGATTGTGCAACTAGTACGCATTTGTATTCAACACCCGGAGATGAATCGAAACAGATTGCTAAACCTACAATTAATTCCTGCGAAAGAATTATGTTATCAGTTATCACATTTTATGATAACGTGCAAGTCAAAACAAATTTGTCATATAATTAATTAGCATATCGGAGGCCTTTTACATCCATACGTGGGTATGCAAAGTTTATTGTCCGCCTACGCACACCAAATACATTTGAAATCATCGATTAACTTTGTCATCACTAGAGTCATCCCAATCGCTATTGCAATGCGGAAACTATAAAAGCCCAGGCGTTGCACAATTTGCGCAGTATACTCAAAGTGCATTCGTTCTAGAAAAGTTCCATTTTCCGTCCGCGTTTTTTTTTGTGATTGCTATAACAATTTATAAAAACAGTAATAGCTGCGACCATAAATAGCAATTTCATACAATGACATACGTTTGGTTTCCATCGGGATCGCGTTTCCCACTAGTACCGGGTAAGCTAACGCAATATTAATTAATCTGAAAAAATAATTACGTACATTGCAAATTTTACGATTGGATATACCCTAGTCATATAATTATTCAAACCGTGAACAAACTAATCAAAATGCATATAGAAAAAGTTTTAATTTGAAGAGGAACATAAAATCAACAATCAACTACAGATTTTAATCACACAGTGAATTCATAGTAATTATCGTTTGTTTTTGGATTGATTAGTGATTCCAATCCAAATCAATGTAATCATGCTTGCTTTTTGCGAGTAGGTTAGTTGTATATAAAAATTTAACCTTGACTTTGAACCACGGCTGTTTCAAACAATATAAATTAGTTGGAAATTGACTTTAAACAAATATTTTTCTCAAGAATCAAACAAATTCATGTTTAAATTGATTAGAAGTGTAATTATAGTCTATTGTTTCTAACGATCACTCTTTGTATTTTTGTAATAAGCTACCTTTTCAACTGAATTATTATTGTTGAATTGATTAATCATAAGTAATAAGAAATTCAACGGAAATGTAAAAACTTCTACGGTAGTTCTGCGATTAGATTTTATTTCAATTTTATAGGTTTGTTTTCTAAGCAGATAAACTTTCAAGTGTTTCGTGTTTTCCAACGTTATCAAAATCAGTGAAAAACCCTTTAAGCTTGACTAGCTTAACGTTGCAGTCTAGTTTCTTAAACACTAGTATAGATAGAACAATATTCGTACAACTAACAATATGATGTAGTTTACAATTAGTGTGGAAATTCTGTAAACTTCCATGATCCAAAGCAGAATATTATATAACGGATGACCAACTATTACTAATCATTAATATTCATTATGTGTTCTCAAACCTAATCAACTACGCTGCCATTAGCCTAAACCAGTAAACAGGCATCGTGTTCGCAATGAATCACAGAAATGCTTTAGTCAAATATAATACGATATTATTTATGTTAGTGTAATCTAGGCTACTGGCTGTGTTCGATTTAAATTTCTAATTTCTGACTAACACATGTTTGAAGTAAGTAATCTTTTTTACACATATCAATCATCAAAATACTGATTCATGCAAAGACAATCGTAAAATAATTCAAGTAATATGTATTCAAACAATATTACAATTGACATAACTATCTGCTGAAACAAGGCTTTTCTGGAATTTCACTAACATACTATCTTACCTTTGAACATAACATACCATTTTAAAAATACTTAGACTATTACTGCAGCCATTATTTTTTAGTACAAATAATAAATCAAAATTGCCTTTGTAATCGCATAGTACTGGAAATATTTTCGCAATTAGTGTATTATGTTTGCTTATCAGTCAGCAAAGTTCACGGCATAAAATCCATATTAATATATTTTTAAATTTACCGGGAATTTCCCATTCCATTCAATACAGATCAATGTAATGCAATTCAATGCATAAACGATGTGACGTGTGAAACAATCGGAAGGCGAATACGAAGGATATACGTAAACCAACGTAAACCTTAAATTGAAATACGAAAAGATGACTCGACGCGCGACTCCTCCTTGAATGCATAATTCTCTTCCTCTGCTCGTGCGTGCGTGCCCAAGTAAATATTCCTGAACGTGCCTCGCTACTTCAGCGAGCTCCTGTGCGCACCTGATGGTTAGCACGTAGGATGGTGGCGCATAACGAAGACGATTTAACGGTCCATTAGGACGTTCGCAACGAAGAATTTATGATATACGAGTACATATACTTAAAAAGTATATGTTTATTTATATAGGTACATGTGACGAAGGCTGAGCGCATTATTAAAATCTCAATTGCAATTTAAATAAAACCATTTAATATCTAAATGGATTTCATACTGAATACATAATTTTAAATGTACTTGGTACATTTTTATTGTTTTTTAAATATACCATACATGATGTAAGTATGCATATTTTCCAAGTGCAATTTTCAATGATACGTTATTGAATTAATTCGATTACTGACCGAAATGCACTTCCTGATTGCACCTTGAGATTATTCAACAAGTGAAATTGAAAATATCACGTTTAAATTTAAATTTTCAATTTTATGACTGTATATATTTGAAATTGAAATATCTAACAATAAGAATCGTGACTACAGATTACAGTACTTATTTAATTATTACATTGATTGTTAAACCATGTGAGGATTAAATTATTAATGATTATACAATAGAATCTTGTAATTATCAGATGTAATTATTTCGCGCAAATTGATCTCAAGCCGAGTTATTACCGGTTTTATATTTAATAATTTACAAACAATATTGATGTGTTTATTGTTTACAGCAAATTATGATTCTGAGGACGTGGAATTAGTGAATCCGCAACGAACACGTCCGGTGATCCAAACTGATCCCTTCGACTTCCCGTCATCGTTTGGATCATCGTCCTTTGGCAACTTTGGCGGATTTGGTTTCCCTGACTTTAGCAGAATACAAGGTAAGCTTCAATTAACTCACGCGAAATTAGCTATGCTAATAAACAACCCACATTCTCTACATTCAGTGAATGAATGATATCACAGTAGAAAATAAGTCAACCAAACAAATAATTCGTCAAAATACAATTAACAATCACGCGCAATAAATAGCGTTCGACACCAAATATGCATGCATCGAAGGACAACAGCGGCAACAGAATGCGCAATGGCGCATTCTAACTCTACAACATTAGAAAATGATTGTGGGCATGTCTCCTACGCCTAAAAACCTCTCTTATAATCTAGCGAAACACATTATTACGCTTCATTTGCACAAACAGAATCGTAGCATTTGCACTTGCAAGTGAAAACACAAAAAAAAAACAAAATGTCAAACTTATTTGAGTGCTTTCGATGTAGGTGTAATAACTTAATATAACGTTATCAAATTAAATTGTGTTTTCGGCAGATTACATCGATCGTCTTCGTGCGTCCATCGCCAGCAGCTTCTCAGGATTTGGTCCTGGCATTGATATAAGCAAGGGAAATACCACCTCAGAGACCAAGGTAAATCATAATTCAAATAGTCAAGGGAAATTACAGCACACAATCTCGCATTTTTTATTTGGCCAGATTGTGGATGGAAATCGGGTAACAATTAACCGCACCGTGTACGACCAGAATGGTGTGCATGTGGTCGTCAAGAATGTAGAAGTTCATCGCATTGGCGATAGCGAGGAAGACAAAACCAGCGACACACCGATTGTTGGCCCTACCACCTCCGCCACATCGCCCAAAGCAAACGCCGAAGACATCGAAACGTTCGGAGACGATGACAACAATGAGGTTGGTGGCCCACAAAAATTACAGACAGCCTAAAACTGTACTACACTGCAAAGAAATACTTATGCATACATACATATACTACTTTTATTTTACGACAATGAAAATTACTAGAATTACTACTGCATTAGCTGATTACAAAACAATACACTAATCGCGCGATATGTACTTGTATGTAAATTTACTTTAATTTGCTGATACTACTCGGACTTGATCATGTGGAATTATTTGAGACGTATTGCTTATTAACAAGTTATAATGACACGGAATGCAACACAATTTAATTAAACATAAAAATACGCTAAAGTCAAATTGTTGTAATACATAATTAGTGCGTTTGAACTTATTACAACAAAATTAAGTTTAACAAAGCTTTTTACTACTTATTTGATAAAACTTTTAATATTTACGAATGATTGCAGCTTGACGTTGATTTTTATTTTAATAAAACTATTGTATAATACTTTCCCAGCTCACTGCGTAATCCAAAGTAATACTGTATTTTTGAATATTGTTTAATGTATATACTTTCAATTAAATCTTTCTAACATAAAAATGCTTTGCTTTACTAACATTCCTAATTTCTATCGCTTGTTTCATAAAATTTCATCGCAAATCACTCCACGAAACATTACATATTATTCGTAAAGCACACTTGTATTTTCCTTCGTATGCACACTCTCGACTCTCGATTTGCAGCGCATGAGTGAATACGACAACGTTGAGTCACTTGAGGAAAGAATCAATGAGGCGCTGGATCAACGCTATCGCTACGATATTGACGATGTCGATAGTGTGCAGGAGATTGCCGGCAATGATATCGACAATGACGTAGAATTTCATGAGATGCCGCTACGTCCCTATGACTTGGGACGCGATACGTATGTGAACGAACTGGCCGCACAACTCGGTGTGCAGCGCAATCCAGACGCCGAAGAGTTCGATGTGGAACTCTTAGATCCGAACGAGTTCAACGATTCAGGATTCATACGCAAACGCAACGTTTGAATACTACAACTTATTGGATGATTGCAAGATTCATCAATTATTTTGAGAGTGTTAGTTAAGAACTGTGATATGATGAGAAGCAACGTAATCATTTGAATTTTCATGAGCATCATTTACTATTTTCATATTTTTTTTTCATAGATCTACATACATAATTTATTATTAATCACATTTGGGAAAATACGCGTATTTATTTCATTTCATTTTTTTTTTGTAATATGTAATATCATGTTTCCTCATTTTGTTGAATATAATTCAATAAATATTTATTAAATACTACAACTTTGATTGTTCTATCGTTGGGTTTGTCCATTAATAACAAACAATGAAATCAAAACTATTAACTCCATCGCGACGCGTCAGCAATGACTAATAGAGGGAGTGAAATTGAACAGATATAGCGGGGTATAAATACATGTCTCATACTCCGACTCAATTCTAGTGTTTAAGTGGAAAAGAGAAAGAACGAAGCAGCTAATCAATCAACAGGGACTCAGCAAGTTAGTCGCAGTTCTAAAAATATCTAAAAACATTATGGAAATAAAGTTTTGAGCACCTTTTCACCTTTATATAGATTTATAGACCACACGCACTACACGCATGCATTGTTGCAAGCCGAACTCGTAGGCGCACATTGTGTCAGTCTCACCCACTTGAGTCGGTTTGTGGTTTATTTGCCGGAGTTCGAAAGTATGATCCTTCCACCAGTCGCTTTCCGGCTTCACGAAACTTATTAGCGTTGACCAATATTCAAAATTATCGTCCGACATTATGCTTCCGTCATCTCTTGTAGATGTTTATTTTGAAATGTGCGGAGCCAATTCTAATCACATTAATCACACTACCTTCTCATCAATTTCTAAATTCAAATAATACTCCCATCCTACCCCAAAGTACAAAAAGCTTGTTTGAAAAATTCAGGCATAAGTATGATGAAAATTAAATCAGGGATATTGAATATAAAAATCACTGTTTATATATTCCTTAATAAGAAATGAATTTATTAAATATACAAGACGATTAGAGCTCGTCCTGTACAACAGTGGTCTTCTCCGAAACGTACAGGCCGTCCAAGAACTTACGAATATCTTTGTTCTTGACGCTTGTCGACTGCTGAATGAGCGCCGCCGACCGAGAAACATCCTCCAACGAATTGCCCTCGATAATCAGCTCATCCTTCTGCTTGGCGGAGTTCGTCACAGTGACGCCCGCTGCCATCTTCACGCGACGAATGTACTTCTCGCCCAAGAAGTTCCTGATCTCAATCACACTATTGTTCTCGCTCGTCACGCAATTGATGGGGAAATGGGCATACACGGCACGCATTTTGTATTGATAACCCTTGGTTACACCTATCAACAACACAAGATTTAACAAATCCTATAAAACATTTGAAATGTGTACATACCTTTCAACATATTTTCAACATGAGAGCAGACTGTGCGCACAGCAGCCAACTCCTTCTTGGTGCCAAACCATTTCTCCACTCTCAGAAGACGCGGATTCATCATGCGAATGTCCAACGCCAAGTGCTTGAAGCTGCGCTTCAGGGTGCCGCGGGGTCCCTTCACGATGATCATGCGGGACTTTGCAGTCACCGTGATCCCCTCCGGGATGGTCACTGTTTGGTTCGTTACAATTTGCTTCATTATGCTAAAACAGACACAATTCACTATTCGTTTAGTCCTGCAATCAGTGCTAACTTATTGTATTGATATCGTAAAAGAATCAAAAGGGTGTAGTAAGGGTGTAAAAAGATAGTAAACAGACGTGTAGGATAACCTCAAAAGAGCCGGAGGAAAGTTAAAGTCGTGAGGAATTATGGAAGACAAGCAAATAATAAAACAATGGAATTATAGGAAATATATACGGACGTCTCCTGGGATAGAAATTGATGGATTTTCACTTACGATATCACAGATGTTTTAAGAAATTAAATGGTCAACACTCAGAACCTACCTTGCGCATACGCAATTAGAAGCGGAAGAGAGCTCGCGATGACAGCGACACGACCTCGTGTATGTCACTTGTCATAACACATTTTGCTCTAAATTCAAACACTAATATTTTTATGTGGTTAAACAAAATCATAAACAATCTATAAACATTGTGACAAATTAAGTTAAAGCAATGCATACCAAAGGTACAATTATTTTAATTTCAATTGTACGTACAATAGTGCTACGAATGAAAATTATTACGAGAACAAAGTTTTCGAAGATAACCGAGATGAAAATCAAGGAAATGTAGTTTATGTGTATGGTTTCGCTAAAATATGACAGTGAAATATGGTAAATAATAACCCATCGATGCTTTTTAGGCAATCTGTGTAAATTTTAATGTAAAGCACGTTCGACCGATTAATGACCCAGCGAAGTGGACGGACGCACAAACAACAACAGCCGTGTGGCGGTATGTAAAGATTTAGGTTGCATCAGGGAATTTAGTTTCCTATGGTTGGTAACCATGCTTAATTCGAAAACGTTTACACATCAGGCGATTATGAGCCCAAAGCGCTCCACGCACGCAGTAGCAAATCGCTTGCGTAGTCACTTAACGAGTCCGGGTGGGGAATGTGAAACCGGTTTTCTCTTGGAATTTCGTTGCGGGGCATTGTTATGCGTCCACAAGTTGCGAGTACGCGTCAGTCGCCAGCCAATCGCCGTTTGTTTGATACGGCTCGTGCGCGACGCTCGTCGTCTTCACTGCGTTTTACGCGTTTCTTTTATTTTGTTTTGTGTGCCTTTTGTTTCAATAATCGCCGCGAAATTATTATACGTTCATCAGCGTGCGAATCAATTTCGCGTGCAACGCAAGATACATTCCAACGTCGATGTGGATTATAATGTGGACTGCATTGCTGATTGAGGACGCATCGATGTGAACAGTGATAGAAAGTTTTTGTCCCCGCATTGTTGAAGTGGAGATGAGCATTTTCAGTGCGTGAAAAATACCAAGTTTTATGTATCGTTGGCGACTTTTCAACGTTTGACTTATTTGCTCACTTTTCGTGAGCGACCGACACGTTTTTGTATTTGCGACAAAAGAAGTGCTTCCACGAAAACGGTACGCAGACGGCTTTACAGTGACGTTATTTTGCGTGCCTCGACAAAAGCGATCATCGCCAGGCGAATGCGTGAGTATTATTTTATTTATAATTTTTGATAAAATTATAATTTCGATATTCAACGCTTGCTTAGTCATTTATTTTTATACAGGGAATTTTTTTATCTTGTGGCCATAGGGATTTACATGTTAAATCTTTGGGTCGTGTTAATGGGTTTCCTGTCGGGAATTTCAGCACGAAACTAAGTATACTTATTAGTT
>JARJDR010011383.1:0-34010 GCA_030264135.1 Myllaena sp. GC000078 | reverse complement strand
CCGACAACAACCAAGGCCGCCCCCCGGCCCCCCCCCCCCCCCCCCAAAGTTGACGTTGTTAGATGCGCGGAAGGGGGGAAGTCGTAAAATTAATAATGAGAGGAAAGCATCCTATGCGTGAGTGCTGCGATAGCATCCGGATAGTATCTGTGTTTAATTAACAGTCTCTCCATTCCGGCATACTCCCCAGACTACCTGAATTTGCTGTATCTAATGAAAACCGGGTTAGGTCTTAAGTAGCCGAGTGATTGTTATGCAGTCGTCGATCTTAATATTAATAATATCTCATATAGTGCACTCGTTCAGAACACCTTTTGATAGGGCACCTTGGGATCCTCTGCATGACTCTTTAATTTGCAAATGGAGTGCCACTAACGCAGTTACATGCGCTCTTGGAAAATGGGGAAAGGGTTGTTGGCGGCTGGTGGATGATCAAAGCCCTGACGGCAGCCGTTGTTCGCCCACCACAGAGGTCCGAGCCGGCGCGGCGGAAGGAGGGTGGCTCTGTGCATTAAAGCGTTTGGCAGCATCGCCACACATTCTTGTTGCAACCGGAACTAAGTGGCTGGTGTCTAGGTTACGTCTAGCTGCTGGCCGCCACCACAACTAAGCTATATATTAAACATAAGCTCTTGGTTCACGTTGCACGCGCTGCCAGAGCAAAGGCTAATATTTTCAACGGTCAAATATTCTTGCATGGCATTAAGATACGCAATTTTTAACTACGTGCTTATGCATCGTGTGAAGAATGCTTGTGCGCTGCGGAATCGAACCTATGCCCGTTGAGAATAAATATGCAAAGCGGAAATGATTTATTTACCGTACAAATATAACGTGCACAGGAGTAACAGGACGCGCATCGGCAAATCATCCAGTGGCGCGAGCGCGCCGCGCAAATGGGTAGTTGCCAGCGTCCTTATTTGCCATTAGAAATCTTCTTCGCCATATTGAGGACGAGGACGCACATGTATGGCATATGCATACATTCGCGTATATGACGGCACTTACCTTAACACGATGCGAATGAATAGCTCTGCACAACAGGGTGTTGTAATCACCGACAAAAATTAACACTGAACATTGTCAACTACTATTTTTATTCAAAAGGATAAGTGGGTTATTGAATTAATTAAATGACTGTTGAGTAGGAATTTTTTCGATTTTAAATAATTTGCACATTCCTGTGTGTGTATTCCTGTTGGTGGTGCACTTCCCATATTTATGTTTATACACATTCGAGTTGAGTTGGCGTTCGTTTATGTTTACGCTAAAGCTAACGTTGGCGTTTACTTTTGCATACCACCATCGCGAATCGCCCGGCGAGCATCTTCCTTCCATTTCGGCTTTTGTTGCGTCGTTCCCGCGACTGACGAACGACACCGACTTGCTTTTAGTTAAGGTGGAGAGAAAGGTTTGCGCTGCACACGTCCGCTGACATAATTAATTCGCAGTTGCACTACATCCCGCCGCGCGCACGTTGGGCGACAACATTAAACGCATTACAGCAGCGGACGTCATTGCGCGTCGCGAATACAAATACATCTCGCCTTATAATTATATACGAGTATGTCTTGCGCATGAAATGTTTTGAAGTACGTCAAATGCGTTGGAAATGCACTTCCGCTTTTACCATATTTATTTACTTTAAGAGTTTCTTCGTAACTTTAGGTCTATAATAACAATAATTAGTTTCTCTGGTTAATAACGATGAATATTCTGTGGAATTCTTGAACATTTTGAAAGCGGCAGATTTTATTTATTCGCGCGTACAGCATTGATATTAACATTGCCCCCTCTGGCGCATCTGCATACGCATTTTAATATTTGAAAACCACCGGCGGGCCACACATCTTGCATTCGCGCGCGCCCCTTCTGCCCGGCACGTGCCAATATGGAGTGTAGTACAGTACGGGTACGTACGTACACACCGGCTCATGCTCGAATGAAGCCATTAAAAGCTTGAGGCAATAAATACGTGACTTTTTTATTTCGCCCCGCGCTGTTGCTACTGCTACCGTTCGTTCGGCAAGAGGGTGGTTTGGTTGGTTTTCGGAACGCGCATGGGGTGCGTTATTTGCAGCATCTCACTGCTATATGACGACTACGTGCGCACCGCACGTTTATGCATATCTTGCGCCCTCCGTCCCCCTTCATGCTCGCCATGTCACGGTGGCGCAAATTTTATGCGGTTTATGTTTTTTCTCTTTCAAATGCAATGCAAAGCCGCGGGCAGCACGACCGGCCGGCCCTTATATTATCTTTACAACTCGTCGCTGGTATTAACCCCATTTTCGGCGTTGCCATGCTGATTAGATTTCCGCCTCGTAGTGACGGTGGTGTTGAAATTATATCCGAGCACGATTTTTGTCTGCTTTACGAGTAATAATTTGTTGACGTAAAGGTAAATATATCATATTTCAATTGATGCAAATCCATCCGTTTGCGCATTCGCACCCTCTCTCGCTATCTCCTATAATTTCAATTCGCGGTGTTAAGTTGATTGTCGTCGACGCCGACTATTCGGGTTGTGGGGGCGGCACATTCGGAATCAGAAGTGTTAGCGACGAAGTACCACCATTACCATACGCGGTAATCTAATGCGCCGGGCGGTTGCGGTAATCCGACGCTCGTTGTCTTCGGCGGCAAAACTTGCCGCCCAAGTTGCCCGCGGGCATCCTCCCGAAATTTGCGCACCATACTATCTCTCACTGTACGTCAATTCAATGTATGTACGCGTAAACTATTTAATTATACAATAATCTTTTTCAAGTTTCTACGCTGAAAACTTTTTCATAGTAATGATTAACAATTATTGTGGAATTTAATATAAGTACGTAAAAGAGACTCATGGTCTATTGTACAATTTATTCAGTCTGATGCGTTTCCACACTTTTTAATAGAAACCTTCGAGCGTCGAAGATGCAATTGTACGCAATCAAATTTCTTGTCACTCGAATTATACTTATATCTTGGAAGTACGTCCTCATATTTTCATCACGCTTTTTCATTTCGCTCGTAATCGGAACTATAAAATCGTCGATGCGTAAAAATTACTGTTGTAAGCAGCAAGTTAATCACGTGCGACACCACGACGCAACGAAAGTCGATTAATTTGATGGCCAAAACTTTTTAATTAAAACTTATAATCGACGTTAAATCCCCACGAAACACACATTACATTTTTAAACTTATTATTTAGTAATTATTTGTTTATTTGTGTATATGTATTTATTCTATTGATCAGTTTGGTGTTATTTAATCAAAAATTTGTTGATATAGAGGGCAAATCAATGAAAGATATATCGTATGAATAAGCGGCGAGGATGTGTGGCAACAGCCGCAGTCGAAATTGGGTCGTCGTGACTTCGCTTCTTTTATGCGCCATTTTTCGCACGCCTTTCGGCGATAACGAAGACCAGAGCGCGCGCGACGTCTCCGCGGTCGGGCGGTCGGTCGGTTGCGGTGCGGGATTAATCCCAAATCTAAAATCTGTTCTCGGTCGCCCGGGTTGCGTGGAGGGGGCTTTACGACACGCCGAAGTTTTACTGCAATGCACTTTTTCCGGGGTGGAGGAAAAACACCCCACCCGCCAATCTCACACGAATCGCGTATTCCATTCGCGTGCGACGCTGCGGAAACGAATTTAATGTGTTTAAATTTATCGACCGCTGCCTTTTTTCGGGGTGGGCGCTGGTAATATCAAACGGCGACCGGCCACATTCTTGTCAGTTTTGTATACGCTATGGGCAGCAATACATTTTCGCAACGTTGCATTGCTCCCTCCAGCATGTCGCACGAATAATGGGAATAATAGAAATACCGGGATCACAGGTTAATTTCGCTGGTGGCGCTGTTAATGCGCCCATTGCAGCCGTGGGAGGAGGGTGAACGGTAATAGAGGTAGAGGCGACGAAAACGTGTTCAGCGTTCAACACGAGGACATCGCATACATTTCATTCAAACATACAATCTGCCCACCCACTCACACAAGTTTTCACACGCATGCAGATACGTACGCATTATTTAACAAATTGCCTATGCATACATCTCGACGCGCTGCCAATGGCGAATTCCCCGCGGAAATGCGTATTAATATTTTCGACGCATGAGGTGGGAGGGTGGATTGTATATGCTCACAACCCTTTCGAACTCTTTGTGGGCTTCATATTTCCTGAAGGGTTTTTTGTTTCAATTTCCAATGTTTTGCCATTAATTAAGCATTTTTCATTGGAAGCGTTAGAAACCAGTATCCATACGATAATAAATAACAATGAAGATAATTTCAAATTCCATCAGACGTCGGTACATTGTTCTGCGCGCGGGCGTGCCAAAAACGGCGATCGGCACACACAATGCCGGGCACGTGTCCAAAATAACGCGACAAGTATGCCAAACGCTTCCGCCCAGATTGCCGATCGTAGATTGTCGCCATCCATGTTGTCGGCGTTGAATTGCGCATCGCTCATTCGCATATTCCGGTCGGGCCGCCAACGTAAACACCCAACAATATTCATTCGTAATTGTTATTGGCACCATATGACGTTACTTAATAGCTTGCGCGCTTCCACGCCGTGATTTACCACTCTTCGGCATAGCGGATGTACATCATTGCATCGATGCCTGCAAATAATTCACATTATGTGATTGTTTCAGCATTTCATGCATTTGCACAATTGGAAATTAACCGTCTCCACGCCTCTTCCGCTTCGAAATCCTGCTCGGATATTTTCGCTTCAATCAATTTGTTGACAAATTTCGTCTCATTAACGCGCCAACCCGTTCGTTCCTGAGGGCGTTGTACCAATTTAGCACTGGCGTTGTCATCGCAATCCGGGTCGCTGTCTTTCACTTCATCCGCGTATATAGGCGTCCGTTGCGAATATGTATTCGCAAATTACTGCCATCTTCCAACCTTCTCTACGCCGCCTGCGCGCACATAACGCCCACGCCCGTCTATATTTTGTCGAGCGCGCGCCTGCTGCGGCGCTCGGAAAACAGTCGACTTAACTTTATCTCAAGTTAAACAGCGCTAATAAGTCTGCATGTGTCAGGTGCTACGGGCGGGCGGGCGTTAAGCCATCGCGAGTCAACATGCACGCATAGATAGTATGCCAGGCGGACGCCATTGCGATCTTCGGGGCGGGCGGGCGGACGTAAACGAGAGCTAACAAGGATAATTTACGAGCGCAACGAACGAACGAACGAACGAACGAGTGTCATCATCATCGCTGCGCCGCGCGCGCTTACCGAGCAAGACAAACATTAGCATGATCTATTTGTCTCTGAATCGATTTGGAATTTCACCCCGGGATATTTGCCAGTGAAAAATTCAAATACCTACGCTTTTTCTCGGTTCATCGATTCGCGCCGGAATTGTACTAGGAAAAAAATGGGGTGTACAAGGTCACTTTGTGCAGTTTTCCTCGCCTGGCATTCAGCAAAATTGCCCAAGGAGTGGCTAGAGAATAGGCAGGAGGCCCTTTTCGATCGTCCTGGGAGATTTGCAAATGCCTCTTTCAACGCTGCCTGCCTGCATGGCCTGCAGCTATTCCCCATACGCGCTGGCGACGAAAAGAGGGCGAATATACTTATAACGCACACTTCCTTCTGGCCACCAAAGGAGTCAAAAGGTGTCTTCCAATCCCCCAATCCTACACCAGCCAACGATAATTTACGTCGAAAAAGTGGGCGAATAATCCTATATTTGTACATCAAAGCGCGCTAAACGTTTGACGGCGATTAGATTTCAGCACGAAATTCTCAAGTAATAATGATCGACGGCGCACTAAATAAACCTTTGGCAAAAAAGCGTCACTTGGTTAGCTTTGGATTACATTTTCCTACACAATAACTGGAAAACAAAGGGTTTTAAGCATCCTCATTTCGGGATGCGCCGTATTCTATTTCTAAAATGTCTAAAATGACGATTTGTATAATATGACACTGGGTGGAAGATGGGGACGAGAAGGGGACAGTGTAAAGGTCAGCTAGGCGCATACGTTAACGACCCCTCGCACACTACCCATCTTCTGTGCCATACCCGGGATTCCATCCCGGCTTATGCAATATATCTTTGTCCAGCACCACCGCCGCCGCCCGGTGCCGTCACCATTGCCGCTGTCGGACCCTCATGCGGATGAAGATGGGATATGCGCGGCCGGCGCTCTTGAAAATTTGTCTTTATTTGTTTATGAGAATTTGAGGCCGGCGCCGGCGTTTTGCATGGCCCGACGAGTGCGAAAAGTGTTCGTGCACCCTGGAATCGATGTCGAGTGTAGTGGGCTGGGCGGATGAGTGGGACCCACTTCACAAGTCCATAAATGTGTTCGCACATATGTATTACGTCCACCCCCGTAGCTCAGCATAAGCCGCGCTAGCCTCTGGCAACACTCTCTCTCGCGCTATGCTGTTGACCAAAGTGGAAAATCAACATTGGTGACCTACTCCCTTACGCTCTTCCACCCGCCTGTGCGTGGTGAATGTCATCATTGGGTATTATGACGAGACCGTATATCACATATACCACCCCGTACGTACACACATGGCGGTGGCGCCGTTCGTATTTGCGCTGGAACATGTCTAACGGAATGAAATGAAATTTATTCAAGTGGACGAATCCAATTAGCATGCCTATTTTTGCATATAAAAACTGTTTAATTGGATTATTCGCGCGCGCGCACTTTTTTTCACCGGTTCTGCACAAATGTTTTCTCTATCGGTCCCCGGCATTTGCTATTTGTTCGGCGCGTATTTGCATATTTCGCCGCTCAATCGCATCAATTAATCACCATTGGGCGTATTTTATTTTTGCGCAAATATTGATTGACAATCTCTTGTTTGCAAATTTGCTATAATAACTATGTATTGTTAAATTATTTGCACTGAAATTGTGAGTCTGAAAATTTGTTTCAATTTTCAATTAACGCCCAGCAGGCTAATGGATTCACCAAGTTGACGGCCAACGGCGCGTGAGAGAAGGACGTTAGCAATATTGAAGCCTCCGGTTGAATTGCTTTCAAACAACAGCTATTTGCGTCGATTTGGGTTTTCAATGAATTCCATTAAATATCACAAATTGAAATCAATTTGAATTTTTTATGACATACACATGTATTCTAAATTAAATGAATTTTATTCAATTTCCGAAAACACGAGTTTAGTTAATAGCTGTTATTTAGCCCAAGGCGGCTTTCTTTCAATTTGGTAATTATAACATAATCCAATCAAAGCACCTTATCTAATACGCGCGCACGGCACACCGGCTTACGAAATTAATCCAATCAATCAAATCATTAATCAATTCTGCGTTAAACGCTCGCAGCCGTGCGCGCGCGCGCGCCCCCCATCAAGATGATTCATTAATCTCGCAAGCAGTAGCAACATGCATCAAGTTCCTGTAAAATTAAATACACACAGTAATGCAAGAAGGCAAAGCACAAGACAATGCACTATTGTTGGAAATCGACGTGGTGCGCGCGTACAATATCGATGGCGGAAACATTTCGAGAGACAACGAACACGCAACATAATAGCGCCGCACGGGAAGTACGTACTTACCTATATCGCCGATCAATTACCAATTACGAATTAATTAACTCGGGGACGACGAACAACGCGGGCATTGAGCGCATCCCAATTGGAAGTTCGGCATGTCTGATGCATGATTAATTTCAACCCCGCGCTGCGCACCTGTGACTTAACCACAATATAAGAATTCGTGTAATCATTAGGGAAGTACCATAATTACAACGACACTCAAAAATGAATCAATCGCTGATTTGTTCCGGTCGATTTGAAAAACGCTTAATATATCCGTGGTGCACATAGCCGCAGCTGCGCAGTGCGCATGCAAACGGGAAGGGAAAGCGCGTTTGCCGAAGGGATTGATGGAAAGACAGATCGTAACAGGAGGGGTGAAGGAAGCAGCAGCAGAAGGGTCCTCGGAGATGATGACTGAACGTCGGAACAAACGTCTTGCGAAGGGTGGATGGATATTAGTGCGAACAGATGCTGCCGACTCTGAAGGTGGCTAGCGCTGAACCCAAAATGGGGGCTCTTGACTAACTGCATGCGTGTGGGTGCGCATGCACGCATGATCGCAAATCTGAACAGGACTAGAAAAAAGCCTATTTACATAGTTATGCCGCTTAGAGTCGCTGTTAGGGTTTTTGGTAATTGCCCATTTGCAACGCCCCCCTTTGTGGTCAGTCCATATCCCTACACCCACCTACGCGTACCAAGCTACTATTAGATAAAATCGCGCTTTATTTTCGTTCCTTGCGGTTAAATAGGGTTGTAATATTCGAATTACTTTATATATCGATGCCGTAGTGCAAGGGGATGTTTAAAATTGAAGTGCCATTTCAAATCTCGTTTTCATTTGAACGACGCCGACGCCGACGCCGCGCCGACGCAACTGCGCGGAAAACAACTATTGCTCGCTAACCATACCCACCACCCCGCATTGGCGACATATTAAAACGCAACTACGTGCACTTGTGCACCACGTAACCATGGATGTGTGCAATGTACATCGCTATATACCTATTTCGTTACTGCGGAGAAAGGACGCGGTGCAGAGATATGCATCCGCACTGGGTCCTCACTCGATCGCGTACGAGCATTGCAGATGCGGCGCCAGCGAACGAACGAACGTCGCACGGATTAGTAAACCGGGTTAATGTTTATGTCGGTGTAGACAAACGCCAGCGCTAGCGCCAGCCATGACTACCACTACCCCCGCAGCTTACACGACGCTTACATACGTATATCGACACACCTTCGCCGGCGGCGTACTTTCCCATCTCGTATGCACATCGCATCGCATCTTCAAACTATTAACAATATCATCGTCATATCATACAGAGAAGTTGCATGCGCATGTGCAAATTAAATTTTAACTGCGCTGAGAGCTTTTCTTTCCAAGCTGCGCTCAACTTCGTTTAATTTCGTTAAGAAATTCGCAAATCTTTAATTAAGCGATTCTCAACTAGGTGTAGTAACTATTATCATAGAAGATTCTATCAGAGAATTCAAAAGATATCTAGACAGGTAGTTGTCTTTTATGGTTTTGATAGAAATACCTATATATGATTAATCAAGGATGACTGCAAGTTTAGATTACGCCGGTTGTGCTTATTAGCCGCACGCGCATGGATCACTGGCGATGCGCAAATTTGCTACGCGTGCAGCACACATACGAAGCAAACCCTCTGCAATATCAACGGCTTTGCGCGCCGCTCTTATCGCAAATACCTGCCATTGATCACCACTGCGCCGCGCCGCTATCACTGCTGTTTCTCTTGCTCTTCGGCCTCGCGAGCGTTCAGTTCGCTCAGTCTTACTTATCTCCGGTGTCAGAGGCTGCGTCTGCATTTCGCCATATAATTTGTTCATACTCCATTCATGCCATGTCATCCTTTCACATTAAGCGACTCGCGCCTCGCCGTTGCGTTGCGTTGGCAATCGGCAACAAAATTAATGATGATCCACATCCGCATACACACTGCTACTGCTTCATCTTCTCTTGGGTGTCATAATTAAGAAATAAAACAACATAGGCGACGCGACGGCTATATGAAGACGCGCCGTGCCGAGATTCATTCGGAGGGTGGTGGAAACTACATAAATGATACACTTGACGTGCATGCGCGCATAAAGGAAATCTATGAACGCCAGAATTATGAAATCTCCCTGGAAAGAGCGTGTGAGTGGCGACACGAAATTATGGCATATCATCAAGTGATGCATGCGAGAGAGTCACTGCATGCGTTCCATGCAGTAATCACATCGTCGCCGCCGGGCTGCGGAGGTAATGAACATCTTCAGGTCGTCGAGAGGCGACTTCTTACTCGGCAAGAGAGTTGAACGAGTTGCGGCAGTAGAGCGCGCGTGACGAAGATATGCTTTCGGGCGGAGAGGATAAAAGTGGATGCATGGAATGTGTCGCGAATATATTCGCCTCTTTCACGGTAGAAACGACGGCACGTGTGCAAGCCAACGACAATGTTTGCAAGGGTGTGTGCGTGGATGGAGGTAAACGCTGAGTGTGCCCCGCGGGCAAATTGGGGTGAACTATGTTAGCGTCTTTTACCGGTGCGGCATGCCGCGGCGGGCGCCCGCGGATGGGGGATGTTCGCATGGGTTGCACATGGCGGCCGGAAAACCGGGGCGATGCGCATGTAACGGTTTTCGCTCGCGGCGTTACAAGCAGCAAAGGCTACCGGTATAGGTATATAGCTAGGATACACACCGGTATCATGTCGTCGTCGTCGTCGTCGTCGACGTCGTCGGTATATTATAATGTGACGACGAGAAGTTTGCAACAAATTGCTGATGGCTGGCTGAGGGCGCGCACGGGATTAAAATTGAAAAATTCGTCGAAACACGGATGAGGAATATATGCGTACGACATTTCCTCGAATTTAGTTTCCGTCAAGCACGGAGAAGCTTTCAGAACTTGCGCAGTATAATAAGTAGGAAGCTCGGCAGCAACATGTGATGCGAGCGAACACGGATTGGGGATTAGGAACTTTTCTTATTATTCAAATATCAGCTACTATTTAAATTTATTATACATACGCACACGTTTAATTGTTCTTTATTATAAGTATCATTATTTATTTCGTTATTTTTCGCTTTCTGCTATTCTGCTTTTGTATATTATGAATTTGGGCAGCAAGATGAAGAGTAATACATCATCGGCACATGGGATATCTGCACGATGTCATCGCGCCCGAGACGGAAATGAGTATCCAGTTAAACGGAGCGTCGCATAAATCTTATTAATAATTGTTGCTCCTTGCCTCCTTTTGCCTCCCGATACGCATCCGCCGGGCACTTCCCCTTCTTGCATCTTGCCGCCACGCCGTTCGGTTAACAAGGAAATATATGCGCGGCTGCTTCATAATAAATAATAGTGCTGGCCACGCCTTCGACTTAAATATATGATCGATCGAAAAGGACGATGCGCTGCGATAAGGATATGCATTCAGAGTCCATCCCCAAATGCCGACTTCTTTGGGAGTGCATGCGAAACGCAGCCGGAAATTGGCATCGAACTCTATTATTAATCCTCTGCCCCTTGATGCCCGATGAACAATGACGAGGATATCGTTGCTTAATCATTATTTCTTTCTGACTGTGTCGCAGGATGATTGTAAATAACTAATGGGATTTCTTCGGTTGGTTGCAAGTCGCGTTTTTACATTTTTAATATTTTCTTGTCACATTTACACGATTGCAAATAAATATGGTGAATATTGTGAATAATGCAAATGCAACATTCGACATGTTGTCGTCTGGTTCTTGGAAACAGCTTCACTTGGCTGTTGCGTTTGCTGTTATCGTTGCCATTGTCGTCGCAAGCAAGCTAGCGGAGCGCAACGCAGCAACGAAGAGATTAAATATGAAAAAGCATCCCCTTCAGCGCGCTATGAATAGCAGCACGCATCATTGGCGCGAGCGGGCGGACGGGAATGGAGGGTAGGGAGGGTAGCGCAACGCCCAGCGAGCGTAATATTAAAAATAGACAGGAAATTGAGAGTTTTGTCCCAGGAGCGCTGTTTATTACCGAACAACCATCCCAACCCCTTTTCGCTCGTTTTTGCTACCCACCACCGCCGCTGCCGCCGCCATCGGTTGCCACGCGTCGGCGTAATACCCCACGCTCTGCGCGCTGCGTCGACTTACCCTTTCCGCATGCATGCATCGCGGGCGTCTACCCCTTTTTCATGAAATTTAAATTCGACCTACACCCCCAAGGCGGGAATATCGACATCGACAACGCTATCCCATTGCATAAATTACTCAAAAGCGCAAATTGATCGCTGCATATCTAAACAATGCGCTGTTACAACGTAGAAATGATATTGCATTCAATGCTAGCGTCGAGTTGAAGTGGGGCTCAAGGGGCATGGTTACTATCAGGTGGATAGTATCGTTGATATTGCGTGAAATTATTCAAACTTTAATCATTGCTGAAGACATAGGCTGACAATCAAAATGCGTTGAACGTTGATGATTATTTCACAGTGAGATGAGCGTTAAGAGAGCGAAAGGATGACTATTGACGTGGCGCGTAAAAGCTTTTGTCTTTCGGGGCGCTTTTGTACTTTGAGCGTTCGCATCGGCAATTGATTCATGCTGACGCTGGCGCTTTTGCTTTCGGCCGCTGAATTGGCGCGTTGTTCGCACGGCCGGCGCCGGCGGCAGCAACTATATTACACGTTGATGCTGATGATGCGGTCGGTCGTGATTTTAATTCGGTTTGTTGATTCTCGCGCTGTGCGTTGGTTCAGGAAGTGTTTTGGGGGAGAAGATTTTTGATGGGCGTGCAGTATGTTGAGCGCGGCATCTTGCCTCAAAACTTTAGTCTGCAAAAGGTACTTACTCTATTTACCCGAAGAAATTAACTCTTCCATTAGTCTACTTGTATGTCTACTTATATTCGCACCGATTGAAGTGCGAGTGGAATGATTTTTAAGGCAAACAACTAATTTTGGAAATTTGCAGGATTTTCACGGATAATATTGGAAATAGTAACGTCTATCACACTCACTCAGTATAACCATCATCCTTGCAGGATGGACTAAAACGAATCCTCCAAGGAGTCCTCTAAATGAAGTCATACTCCTTCCTTCTTACTGCTGGCATCATCGTTGCGTTTGCGCCGCGTCGCACAGCTGCCACCCCCGCTTTTCGTCATGCCTGTAAAGTTTATATTATGTCCTAACAAATCCCTTCAGCATCATCTATACTCACCCCACCCCGCCCGAGCGTGCACACAGGCCTGGTCCGCATTTAAGACCGTCGGCGTCGGCAAGACGACGGGGGTATACTAACCCCCAGTTGCCTCTCATTGCCTTGCGTTGCTTGCCCATGGCGTGTTTGTGCGTAGATGTGACGAGACTTATCACGAGTTTATGATTTATTAACGCCGCAAAACGGGAAGAGAGCAGTAGTAGTGCGCTCCGCTGGGTTTCGCTTTTGGCGCAAGCATTAATACGCCGCGCGTCGTATCAATTTTATTAATTAGTCATCTATAGGTTATAGGTAAAGACGTCCGAAACAAATTACGCCCGCCGGATAATTAATGGCCTACTGTCATGCTTGTTATGAACAAGCGAACTCAATTACTAGTACCTGCAGCGAAAACAAACAGTCGCCGGAGTTGATGTAACACCGTCTGCAAGTGGCCAAGTCGAAGGGTTAAAATTTAGGTCTTGTAATTAGCTTTGCTATCAAAGTGCCAATTGGTGAAAAACGAAAAGAATGCAATAGCATTCAACGATGACAAAACGTCCAAAGTGTTTGTACATTAGGCTTGGCTCGAACTCGGACATTTAGGGGGGAAAGGGATGATTGGATACTGTTAAACTTTACAGGTTCAGTCCAGAAGTTGAATTTACTTTTACGCCCGCTCCGTGGTCGGTGAGATAGCACGCTCGGCGAACAATTCGAGCTTCATCATGCTTGCCAACTACTACAAAAGAATCGGAACGCGCCGAATTTCGAGATTGGCACCTTCGATACCTACTCGGACCGTGAAACGTACCCGAACACAGTCCAGATTCACCCTCGACGCTTTGACGCGCTTCGCTAAATTCACCACCGCACACCGCCGAAAGGGATGTGATTCCTCGCGTCCAGCACGTGTTGTGCAAGCATTCCGCTTCATGTTCTTCCTTTTGTTTTCAATTCGAAGAGTGATAACGTTTTTTAATTTCGCATCCGTTCACACATCATTTAACCGTTCAATCTTTTTGCCTGTCCCATCACGCATGCATTCGGCTACAGTTTCGAAAAAAAAAAAAGCATTAGGCCCTTTGGGGGGAAAGTCATCGGTATTGAATTACTTGCGATAGCCGCGCGGCAGTGTTTCCATGACTCGCGTATTGCCATTGGAACCATTGGAACCTGTAACTTACTTGTTCGTTTCTTTGGTTCGTTGGCTGCGCGCGGCAAAGTTTCGTGCGATGCGCACGGAGGGTTTGCGTGGGCGAGATCATATCGCGCGTCGACCGCCCAGGCTTTGATTGATGTGCATCGCGGTGATTACACTCTCGCGCTGCGACCGTTTTTGGACGGGACGGGGATTCCGATCACTCTTTAGGGGTTTCGCACTGCGCACTGAAACATTGGCGCACCGGTAGGCATACGCCGGCGCCGCCACCACCGACCGCCACCCCGGCGATCGTATCTGCTGCTTTGATTGATTGAAACCGTTTGGATCTCCCCCGCGCGCACACACGCGTCCACTTCTTATTAATGGTAGTTTGGTGGGAGGCATTTTTGTCTTTGCCAACACGTCGGCCATGGATGCAAATCAAATTTTCTGTCAGCAAAACATAGATTGCTTGTTCCCGAATGAAATTAACAATGCACAATGTAATTGCGCAAGGGTTGATGCAATGCGTTGTTTGTAATTCAATTTTTTGCTGGCTGGTGGAGAATCGAAGGGGCGGCGGATGTGTACGACAAAGAAACAAAACTACGAGGGAGGGGATTGTGTGTACATGCATTCCACGTGTGTCCGCCGATCGTACAACGGCGTGGGCGGCTTGGTCTGTGACCCAAAGGCATCTGTTTTTAAAAGGATTCTATTTTCTACTCGACTGATTTCCCTTTTTGCTTTCTTCGCCCGCCTGCTCCGCCAATATGTTGCGTGTTTCGGTGGCCCAGCGTCGGACTCGATAGCAATATGACGGGAAGTACAATATTTCCTATCCTTCCCGATCCACCAAGATTAATCTGGACCTGGCTGCTGGTCTGGCCTGATGTCGGAAGAAAGGAAACTATTGCTACGCTGCTCAAATCCAATCTTTATGGCGCGCAATGAACGATGCGGCCGCACGCTTATGGGGAGACATATTCGAAAAGTTATTTATAAATAATATCGAAATATCGCATATTACTGCCAACCGGCATTTTCGTCAGTTTTCGCTGAAGCGCTCGCGCGCACGATTCCGCTACATTACTCGCGGAAATCGTTTCTTGTGGACAAAGTGTATAAACAAACTTTAAATAAATATGCGCATCGTTATTTGCCGCTTTTTCACTCTTTTTTCTTAGTAAAATTAGAAACGAGTACTAATTGCCCGGCGAGCGATACAAGAAGTAGCGACATTGCCTGCCCTGATCCGCGCGCTCGGGGGCAAATTGCTGACGAATAAATTTAAATGCTTGATTTCATTACGCGAATTGGGGACGTTTAAGCGCGCACCGCGCCGTTGCTACGAGGATTAATTGATATCTGTGCGCCATTGCATGCGCCAAACGGAAAAACGTTAATTGATCGCGTGCGCGTGGTTTCGTTCACCCCGTGCGCCTCCGAATGAATAGGACTCATTATTGCCGCTAATTACGTCGAAAAAATCTCTATTTATTTGCGCTGTAACTTTTTTGCGGGGCGTCTTGCGCATCTTCCGCGGCCGTTGGGCGTAGGGGTGGAATTTTATTTACGCCATGGTTTGTATCAGCATCCCCTACCCAATCTATTTTGTTTCTGCAGTCGAGAGAGCTTTTTGTCATTGAATTCGAGGTAGACACCATTGTGTACCGCAGCGGAATGTCGTCGGCTTGCGACGTTTCGCGCCTAAATGATTATTTGACTTATGCGCGCTCGTTTTTCTTTATTTTTCTTGGGCCTGCGGATAAATATGAGGGTTATCCACATATATCCGCACAGCGGCTTGTATAAGAGGGGATGTGATCGCGGTGTGCGTGGGAGGTTAATGTCCTCGTCGTAGATTTTATTATATAAGCACCTAAGATGTTTTCGGGGTTTCAAGGAAATAAGGTGGATGGCAGGAAGGTAATGCAATAATTTTTCATCCGTGTTCGTTGGTATTTATTTGGCGGCCGCTGCAAGGGAGAGCTGTTGCTTGACGAGAGGGGGCTGAAAAGATTAGATGTCAAAAGGAAAGTTCATAATATATCTTTGATGAGTAAAATTGAAAACTTTCTCATATGAGAAATCAGTCATGACCATTCATTTTAATGAATGTCTTGCCAACTCCCTGATCTTTATTGTTATGTTGACAAATTTGAGATTCCTTCACTTTTGATTGCCACGAAAATATAAATTGACCCCAATCAGACACAAGAACCACAAACGATCATAAGCAATATGGACAAGCACCGATCCTTCTTCAATACCACATTCTTTCCCCGATGAACCCCTCATTCCCGAACAGCCTTTATTCCCGAAGCGCCTATAGCCGGTTTTTAACCGCTGCCAACGTCTGTTGATCTATTCATGCATGAGCATGCCTCTCGTGATGTAAGTACGCCAGTCGATGGACGACGGCGGAGAGAGGATATGAGCGAAAAGATTGGCGATGTTCGATGAGGTGATCGTTGAAGATGACAGGCGCGCGATAAGCGTGCGCTGAACGCGGAAACGTTTCGGCATTCTTCCGCCGCGTTTGCCGAGTGCATTCGCGGGCGGAATGGGCGGCAGTGTGCCCACCGCATAAGGGATGAGGCCGGGGTAGAAGGATGCTAGAGAGAGGGATTGATTCACCGCGATTCCGTACGAGTACTGAATACAAACTCGCGATTTACGCCGAAATGCTCTTCGACATTCAACTCCACCACCACTACCACAGCAGCGGCAGCGCCCGTTTGCGCGCGTCACTGCTCTTCCACCCTCTCGCCGGGAACACGAAGTGTAACCGCAGCGGAAAAGGACACGACGACGACTACGACGATGGCGGAACCCATCCGACTTATCCTCCCCGCCCGCAAGGCAGAAATAATAAAAATAAAGCGCGCCAAACGTAACCGTCGTCGTCATCGTCGTCGTCGGCATGCATGCAACGACGACGGTGATTTCGGATCGCGGCGGTGAAGATTGGGCGAGATATATAAAAGCACTTCTCATACAAAACCGGAATAAATTCCGATAGATGTAGCGCATCCTATGCGAAGAAGCTTGCAGGAAGAGGTAGGGAAACTTTACTCTTTCCCGCGAACTGATGGGCGGGAAGGAAGGGTGAGACTGGCACGGCTTTTTCGTCGCACGTCGAGCACTTCCTTAACGCGTCGACCAACTGCCTGACTGACTGACTGATAAATATAAAACTCTTTTATTCGCGCGTCGTGCGTGCGTGGGGCAATTGACGAACGGAATTGAATTTGATTAAAATAAACGCGGAATGAAGTGGAGCAAATCGTTGCGATATCGTCCTTCCTCTCTCCCTTTTTCCGAACGACTTTTGCGAAATAACGTGCGAGATTGTGTGCGTTCCTAATTTACGAAATGTACCAGCGGCCTATAAAAAATTTAGTAAAAAATGATATTCAGTGTACCTACGCACGTAAAACATGAAGGACGAGCGAGCCGCCCACGCGTAAACATTTTTATGTTAGGTACAGGTGTGTACGAGCTTACGTAATATTTTGGGCTGCAAAAAGGATATGTTGAATAATTTAGGTTTCCCGCTCATTCCTGTGCCCCGAGTCGGTCGGGATCACTATCTACGGTAATCTGCAATCGTCGGAGCAACTTATACATATTTTAGTGCCAAGCCGGCTGAAGCATTTTTCGTAAATGCGTCACGGGGCCTACAAATTCGGGGGCCGCCCACCGCGTAATTGGTAACGGGCCTATAGTATACATAACGTGCGGCGCGTAGACCGTAAACGTGTAAAATGTGAAAAAGTTCATTTGACAGCCGTTCGCACACATAGGACTACGACGCAGTATCCTTGTGCGAGGATAGATGGCCTGGCGCGGAGGATGTAGTAGGTCGTGGTGGTTGATGTGGCGCATAACAAAGCCGGTGCGAAATGGCGCAGGTAGCGCGCGCTAACTATGCGGACGTTAAGGATGGCGCAATGCAAACCCTGTTAGATAATTCAGCAAGCAATTTTGGTTTTATATCCTTGACGCGGCGCGCCGCCAGAAGGACATATATACGCCCACAATAGAACAGCGAAATAGCCCTGCACGGCAGGGTAATGGTTTACTCTCGTAGCGACCCTGTCTTGCACACCAACGCCAACGTCAACGACGTTCGCGGTACATATATCTGCGTTAAGGTCTACTGCGGCTTTTCTATTATTTACACGTCGACTTGCTGCCGCCCGGTTTCTGTGTGTTGTGTATGCGGGGGTGTGTGGATGTAAAACAACGCTGGAGATGGCTTCCGAAAGAATAATATTCTTATTCGAATCGTAAACTCATGCGCAAGCAAATCACCCACCTCTACCTGGGCGGCATGAATGTTTCACTCGCCAAATTTCATATAAATAAACTCACGCCGCGCCAGGAACGTGTACGTAATGGATGTTATCATAAAAATATAATGCGCGAGTCATTAGCGCCATATTTTAATTCACAACAACGGTATTTACATTCGGAGTAATAACATGTTGATGCCATGCCCCAGATGGGCAATTTAACAACTATAATTATTTTAACACCTAGCAGTTTTCTAACCCGGCTGCGAGCAGCGCACTTTTAATGGAATTTATGATCGGATGTGTTTGTGTCATACAAGGCGCTGGCAATTTGATGATAGTGGTCGGTCACCTGCGACGTGGACGGCGAGGGGCAGACGCAAAAAGACCTTAAATGTGGGGGCGGGTGGGAGAGCTGGGTGCGGGCGGGGGGGCATTAGTCCCGGACATTTATACACGAGGCGAGGGCGACCATAAAGACGGGAAATTGCCCGGAGGGTCCGTCGGTCAAGAAAAACACTTTCCGCCGCCGCGCCAGCTCTTCCCCAAATTGCGCCTTTCCTTTCCCTCGCTCGAGTCCAGTGGCGGCTTTCGCCGTATGTGGAATATAAGTCGTCGTATAAAGCAAACGATCTGGAAATTAATTAATAAATAGAAACATGTGTAGACGTCGCCGTCGCCGTCCGGCGTCGTCGTCCACCGGAATTAGGATGAAAATTGGCATTCGGAGCGCTCTCGTTCACCTAAAATTAAACCATTTTTCTTCCCCGCTTTTGCGGATTCAAATGGGATTAGGTGTCGGTTTTATTCACATTGAGAGCTCTAATTTGGGAGGGGCATTGTTTGCGTCCGCTGCGGATGCAGAAAGAACGGAAGCGAATAAACTATGCACTCGGGCGAATTGCTGCAGCTCACGCTTCAATTGATGGTCATGGTGTGTCCCCAAGACGCAAAGTTATAATAGCTAATAGTTTTATTGAATGTGTGCGCGGGTGGAAGCGAAAGGGCGTATGGGGAAGAAGTGAGAAGGACAATCATACACGTACACTTGTAACACGCCTGCAATCTGGGGGCGGATGTAGCATCCCGCCTCTCGCGTCCCGCGTCGAAAAGTGTTATAAGTGCTGTTATTATACCTCGAAATTGGGAAAGCGTCCGTGGGTGCGCTTCGACGCCCTCATAGATAAGTCTTTTCTATTGGAAAATCATAAAGTACGTAATAGCCGTGCTGTGTGGGGGGTAATAGTACTAGTGCTACTAAGTAACGGTGTAACTGTATTTGGAGGGAAGGAGAACACACCCTACTGCTTTTCCCTTGCCCATCGCCGAACTGAAAACTGAACCGACCTTACCGCCGATTCGGACCTCTTATCGGGAACAATCTCATGCTATCGATAAATATGGGTGAGGCACCCCGAAAACTCGCCATCATACTAGAATTTGCCCCGGCGCCTATTATGGGTTCGCCAACCGGTGAAATACGACAGTTTTCTTGTTCGCAACATGTGCCACTTTGTGTTATTACGCTGCTCATAAAAGGAAGCGGCTGCCCCAAAGTTTCCGCGGTGCACGGGCTCGAAATGCAAGAGATTGGATGATTTCAACAAGATTTTCTGCATGCTGCTGAGATGTAGTAATGATGAGAAATTTACGCTGCGCGTCGAGGGTAAAAACGCCTCCAATTTAACTCATTAGAGAGACTTGCTGCAGTCGTCGCTCGGCGGGTGTCGTCTTTGCGTACTGCGACGACGACGACGACGAAGGCAGCCCTCCCCAATTTAATTATCATACATCACTGATCCATAAATTACCAACAAAGCGGAAAGCCGCTGGCCCACAACCAACGCCACGCGCATTGGCGGCGGCGGTGGCGGCGCCTTGTTACCCTCGCATATTTTTAACACTTCGTTCGCACTCTCATGCCCGCCAGCGATATTTGGCGCAATTTAGGCGTTTAGGGGCGACTATTTAAAGATTACCTCGCCCCGATTTCGGCTGCGAAAACTTCCTGAGTAATCGTACGGCCATCACAATTAAACCGGAAACGGTGGGCCCCCGGAAACGGTGAGCAAAAACCAAAACGCGCTAGCAGGAAAGAGAGATATGTGCCCACGCACGGCGGGCGGCGGCGAGTTGGAAAATGAATGCTTTGCGCAAGTTTGGCCCCTGCGAAAGAAACGATATTGAGGTTTTGACCCGTTTCAAATCGGTGACGTTTTCGGTATGGCCCACGTTAATGGCAGCGGCTCGCTCATTTTGACAAACTAAAACCGTAAAGATAAATGCACGTGAAACGTGAGTGTGTGGTGCCTACTTTTCGAATCGTACTCTGAACCTCTGACACCTAATGTCGACGTACATTTCGCAACTGCTGAAGTTTGTATGAAATGAGATGAAATGGTTATGCCAAGAATTTCGGCATAATTTCGACCCTTGAATTCATTACTTCTTAGCGGCCTTGCCGCCCTCCTCACATTCGTTCTCCTAAGTAAATTTAATAACGAGTTGATAAAGTGCATGCGAGTGTAACACGAGCGCGATAACACTGCTAAGAATCATAAGTTGTCCGTCCGGGTAGTAGCTGCTTATAATACGCGTATAACTGGCTTGTGCGGCTGGCCATGACGCGCTGTCGTTCGTTGAGTGGCCAGCGTACAACGGGGTGGCTTGTCAATTCAAAGCACGTAGTCTGAAGGTCTCCTTAGCGCCTTAGCTCCTTGGTGTTGCCAACAGCAAAAGAAACTCCTGTAAATTTAGTTACCAATCCACCTCTTAAGTTGCTAGGTAAGGACTAACTAAAATCTAAGCAACCGAAACGGTGGTAATTAAATTTCATTCAATCAAAAAAATTTAAGAAATACATAAAGTTAAGGGTATGGTTGTTAGTTAGTAGAATATTTGCAACATACTATATAATATTCAATATGGCTGGGAGCGCCATGCACATTCACTAAGTGCTTCCTTACGACTCGCCCACCCTTCGCGACCGTCTGCCTCGCCTACACCCACCTTCCACATACGGTTCGCTGGATGTGTGGGGGCTAACACGAATTCTCCATCAAGTTATCGCCGAAAAAGTTGGTGTCACCATGCGGCGCCCAGCACGTTATTCAAACTAGTGCTTTCCGCCCCATCGCCCATTTCTGTTACCTTATCATAAAACCACAGAAAAATGTAAAACAAACGCCCAACCACCCACAAACACACACACAAACACACCAACCCTCATTATGCACATTGCATCTTCTCTTTCACCTCGCCCTCTCGTCGTGTCATCTCGTCATCATTCGCGCAACTTCATCTCTGCCAACTTTACCAACGTTTGGTGGCGGGGGCGGGCAAGGCGAACGTATAAAGTTTTAACAGGTTGCAACTTTGCAGGGGTTGCAATTTTGCAAGATTTTTTACCCGACATAACTCCCAACTTCAACCTCACCCTATCCGCCAAACTCTCCGCCACCGTAAACGATGAGCACTGATAAGTGCGAGGCATCCAAAGTGGCAACGGATGCGGACGCAAGTGGTTGTAAATGGCCGGGTTAGTGCGGTGGGAACGGGGAACGGGGAACGGGGAACGGGCGGCAGAGAGATGGATGTGTCATTGTGTTGTAGTATTCTTTGGAAAAATGCGTCATTGAAATTGCGCCCATGGCATGCCGCTCGCCGGTGTTATCTTGCTGGAAGAAGAAGAAGACGTTCGTTCGCTCGCCGGCGTATTTGCGGCGCTGGTTATCAGGGGTGGTGCGTGTCGTCGTCGTCGTCGTCGGGGCTCATTCGTTCCGTGAAAGACACCGTCTGCTCATTAATCTTGCGTTAAACCATGCAAAACTTATCAGACCGCATTCACTGTGTGCGCGCTCCGCCACCACGTAAAGAAGCGCGGCGCGGCGAAGAATGTACCACCCTCTCGCTCTTGCTTTGCGCGTGTTACATGATATATCGGTATTGAAACTTATAATAGGCCTTGGGGAATCTTGCCTCAACCGACAGCAAGCAGACGCATCGGCCGTACCCTTGTTCTTGCGTTTTCTTCTTCGTGGTACAAGAGCATCGAATGAACTTTCGGCATTTCCCAGCGGTGTGTCTGCCGTTGCTGCTGTTGTTGCCCGGCGCCTCCGTGAATGTGTTTGTAGGGCCCACCTGCCCAATATTCATCCTGCCCACCCACCCACTTTCCACCGCGTGTTTGCATCCCGCAAATATTTTCCACGGGTGACGACGACAAGACGGGAGAGGAGACGAAACGCGCCTGCAGGCGGAAAGCATGAAACGCGAATGGAAGAGTGTATAAAGAGAAAAACGAGGTGAATATTTTACATGAGATATATCTCGTCGTCGCAGCGCGTCGCGGCGCGGCGCTTTGCTTCTTTCAACCGTGGGAATGTGTTGCGCGGCGCTTTGTGCTCGCGTCGATTTTTCAACATCGACTTCAACTTTTGATTACCTGTCGTAAACGCAGTGCGCGCATGTATATACATACTCCGACCATAAACGATATATCGATATTAACTTTTCAACCCTAACCGCCCGGCCGCGGCGCCACCACCCACGGCGATTTTTGATGCGTGTTTGCTGTTTGGCGTGTTGTGTTTACGCAACGTTGGCGCAACTCGAGTGGAGTTTACCGCCCGCGGCTCAGCGGGCAGGACGGGGTGGTGGAGGCGCGGGGGTGGCTACAAGAAAAAAGAACATGTTTATCGAACTTGGAACGGCCGCCCCACCCTCTCCGCTATAACGTAGCTTGCTTTGATCTTTTATTTTCGACTAATCAATGCGAAAGGCCGGTCGTGCTGCGCCGTGCCGTGCGCGCGACTAAGTGACTGCCAAGGTAATTGTAGATGTAAGTGGTCCCTTTTTATTCCACCTTGCTGTATGTACTTACACTCCAATCCGGCGGCGGCGGCGTACGCCTTTGGGGTAGGAGGCAAGCAAGCCGAGATGGATGTTTGTGCTATGGGCTAGGTAGCAGCGGGGGGACTTGCTTTTCAGCCCCAACAATGCGGCCGTCCTCTTGAAAAGACCCACCGCCGCCGCCGCCGCTGCCGCCCGACGACGATGATGGCAGGCTGTCAATGGCAGAAAATCCGTTACTTTTACCTTAAACTCAACAACGGTGCCCAATCCGCCCGGCTACTGGCTGCAAGGCGTATTCAAGGAGAGCTTCCATTAGCTTTTTTGAGTTTCGCCACGTTTTCCATACAGAGGGTTCTCTGCATACCTTTTTTTTTTAAATTAGATCGATTTAAATATCCTTAGGTGCTCAGAAGAAAACCATGATAAACAACATTAGAAACATCAGTTTGCATCTGCGTTTTTCACCAGTTCTTTTTTCTTTGTGTATTTCTTGTTCTTTGGCACATCGTCCCTTTATGAAATGAATTTCTCCTCAAACACCACTTGAAATTGTTTACGACTTAGTCGTGCTCGTGTTTCATTCGCAATCTATGAAAGGCATGGCAAACGCGTTGCGAATGGGGAATTGTAAGAAAGCAAAAAAGTAAGAATTAATTTAATCATGAAAATAAACAGTAATTAGTGAAATTACGGAAATGGCATGCTGAGAGAGGTCCTGCGCCGCACAAGTGAATTGGAAGAAACACGCGAATATCGCGCAAGGGAGAAGAAATTGCGTGCGGCGCCGCTTTCGCGTTACTGAAGCGGTCGGAACCGAAGTGAAACTCTTGCGCGAGCTCGGGCTGCGCCTATGGTATTTGTCTAGTTGTCGCTGTCAACTTTGTAAGATTTATACGCATGTTTACGGCTGGTGTAAACAAGTTTTTTATGCTTTTTATTTTTGAAAAAAAAAATCAGTTTTCTGCATGACGTTGAACCTGTTTGCGCACAATTTCTCCCCTGTTAAAAAGTGAACAATTTCGATTTGTTTACTTGATTTATTAAGATTTCCCCCAGTGCATTTGTTTATTTATTCTTATTATCATTAATATTTCTTTATACTAATTGTTGTTTTTCCTGTTACAGGTATGTTCTACTTGCTATTAACATGAGCATCTTCTATAAACTGGTATGATTACTGAACAATTCTGCACCAGTTTACGCGCGAATCGTCGTGTGAAGTCTTTCGCCGTAAAACTCGACCGTCTTCTTTTACGTGCTACCTTCACATATCTCTGTGTAATATAGTGTGCGCATAAAGTTGCAAACCAAGTGACTCTGTAGATCGCCGTACTTGACTCCGACCGAAAACGGGCAACAGCGTCGTCGTTTGTTTGTTTGCACTTCATAACTTCAAATAACTGCAAATCTTTTTCGTTACGGCGCAAACGTTGCCAATGCGCGCAGGGGCCAACATCCACAACGATGGCCTGAAAGTTTGCGCCAAGTAACGTGTTTGTCTCTTTCCTTTCGCGCCAGCACGCGGCTAAGGACATTCTAAGGTTGCGATTAAGGTCGCGTATTAATTTGCCAGAAACACCTTAACGACCCCTCGCGCAGGTGCCATGCACGTGCCGTGTATAATAATAATTATTAGTAGCAACCTGCACTAAACGCTCTAAACGCGCGCCGACTATAAACTATGTATGCAAACAAATAAGTTGAAATTTATAACAATGGACTCTCATATTATGGGCATTTTTGCATTTGTTGGCATTAGCCATATTGTTCTGCTCTTTATATTCATCTTCTGCTCGACTTTGTTGCTCTGTTTCCACTGTTGCCTTTCTCTGATTTTCCTCCTCAACACAATGTGCATGATGCAGGAAAACGGTGCGCATACTAATATACCAAGCAGGCAGGAGTCGCATTTCTCTCTCGCTCGCTCTCGCGCCGCGTTTCCTTCCTTCCTGCACACTACATTAAAACTTTTTGCATTCGGAATGTATAAACAAGAAAGCGGTAATATTTCATTTAAATTGTGGGGACTTGCCGGGAAGCGTGTGCTAGAGCGCGTGTTTGTGAGGCCAGCGATGGCGCAACAACACCGACTGCCAAATGCGCCCTTGTTGCTACCGCATCGAAATGCAACAACCCTGAGCGCGGTGCGCAGAGAGGGTCGGCGGAGCCGACTGGTTGCTTGCGGTTTACAGCATCCATGTTAATATTGCGGTTACCTCCGCACTCGACGTGCACGAGCAAATATTCGCGTGTCTCGGTCGACACCCACGCAATTGCTCTCCCCCCAGTCCAAAAAGCTACACTCTGAGTAAGGAATTTATACCCTGCTGCACATTTTCATACATCCCTTTAATTAGACGCCGCTTATTTTTTCCGGACACGTTTTTCATCACGTCCGCACCACGGACACGCATAAAGAATTCAATTAGTAAGATTTCTTGCAAGACGCCTTTGCGAAAACTCTTTGCTAGCGCGCTGGAGTTGCGGATTTTTCCGCTGCGCCGAGAGCCAAAAGAAAAACCTAATTCCAATATAACTTTGGCTGTGTGGTTGAAACAACGCCAGCCGCATTGGACAGCAACCAGCAGTGGCAGCAAGTCGAAGAAACGAATAGAAGTTGAAAGTACTTGCGCGTTAATCCACTCGCGCCCGCCAATTTGGCGTTCTCGTGTGCGCGCTCGTAGATAAAGTGAAAATTATGTAAATATGGATTAAATAAAACACGCAGGCGCCCAAGAAGCCGACGGGGAACTGATAAGGGATAAGACGTAATCAAGTTCTGTGTGTCTTTAACATCCATATCTTTGGATATCATTGGAATTGCCGTCTAGGATAAATTCACAGATCGCGGATCGTTGATGTGCACTGGTTTTGCATAAATAAAATTGGTCCTTTTCATCGAAAACTTATGTTACGCACCTACGCTACGTAGCCAACATATTGGGGGTTCTTTCCGCTCACGGGTGCGAAACGAGTTATACTGACTTCCGGCACTGGGTCTTCGGGGGGTTAGTCAGGATGTCCCTGTGCGGGTGCCGAACCCCAATCTAATGCGGTTGGAAGTTATGGACTGCTATAGTTGTATATGCCGAAGAGTGTGGCGTTCGTTGCGGCGGGGCGGCCGAACGAAAATAAACATTACTTGAGAGGGCGCAGCGGTCAGGCGCGGCGGTGGCGGCTGCGTTGCGGTCAGTTGAAGATATAGTTTGCATAATCCTAGATTTCCGCCGGGCGGGCGCTCTACCGCCGAAATAATATTCGAATATGTATGTGCGGCTATTTCACGGCATTGGCTATTCGAAGGGAGGATGTTTTAAAGTTCTGTGTTTGGTACTAAAATCAACTCTTCGATTCCGGTCCTAAATGTATTATCAATTTGCACGGAAACGATTATTCACGGCTAGAAAGGGGGAGAAATGAGGTGATTGCCTACAAAATTAGCTAGCCGCGTGTGAATATGCAACGCGTGGCGCAACAACTTTTATCGATTCGCGGGCGGTAGTGAGCCGCAGCTGCAAAATTCCCTGCTACTCAGAAGCGTTCATCTGTTAGAAATCCGCAATGCACCCTCTTCAGATCCTTCAGATCAAGCCGGGGATATAATCTATCTCACCGCACCGGTCGGCGTTCTTTTCACTGCGTCATTGTCACACGGGGATGGTTGGGGCTTCGTTATTTTCACCGCTCGCCACTAGGTGCATCATTTTCACAAGTCGCCAAGTGCAATTTGTTGCCCACACCCTTGGATGGTTTGCATGCAAGTCACCCTTGAGCCTTGATCTCCTCACTTTTACAGTTCGTCCATCCAAGGAGTATAACCTGCCCTTCCTCTCCCTTTCCCTTTTCGTGGGAGAGGAATGCATGCAGGTTGCGTTTTTCTGGTCGACACCGATCGCAGGTTGACGCGTCGGAGGGTGAACTTACGTGTGAAGAACGCCAACAAAGGCAATATCAATGGCAAGTTGTTCGAGGAAAGTGAAAGCGGCGTCCACCTATCGTCATCGGCGCGGGGGTACGTGCGGGCGCGCGTGTTCTGAATACGCGAGCTCGTTATCAACGCAAACAGGCATGCGTCGGAGGGTGAGGAGGGATTGGAAGTAGTGCGCAAGCAGGTTGATGGCGGTGACGATGACTGCGCGATGTGTGGGTGTGCACTGATACCCCGGATTACACATTCGGTGCGTTTTCCGGTCGGTCCCTTTTCCATCGATGCGATAACGAGTGCTCTATGAGGTGAGGTGGTACAGGCCGGAAGTCAGGACGAACAAAAAATTAGTATTTACGATCGACATCCCGACACGTGGGGGGGGGGGGGGGGGGGGGGGTTTAGGAAGTCAACTAGAACATATTGTTTACAAGGCTTTATATAATTAGCGGTTTATTGAAAGTCCTCCTATTCTCGACTATGATTATGTACATGGCTCAAGTGGAACGTGGCTAGCTTCAAGTCGTCATTATCATCGTGATCATCGTCATCGCCGCAGCAGCAACGGTCTATCGCTCACCGAATCCACTTGAATCTCGTACCACTTCAGACACGCGAGATGCGGAATAAACGTCGGGCGAATATAGAAATTGTGGCAAGGATATATGCATGCGCCAGCGCCGCGCCGTTACGTTGCGAGCGAGGGGATCAGGTGCCGGGGCTGGTCGTCATGGTGATGCGCGCAATGCAGCCGCAGCCGACATTCCACCAGCTTTTCCCGGTGAATTCAGTACATACATCCACGCTACGTCGCGTCACTCCGACTAGGGCGCAGTATTGCATTTTTCGTTGTTGTCTATCCCTAGCTACCTATATTGAAATATCTAAATAATCTTAGGCACATAAAATTTTGTTTTTCAAATGCAATTTCCTAGGAGTTGATGCGGCCGGCCACTCATTACTTTTCCGCCGCCTCGATGGAAAACTATTATTTATTACGTTCGCACACTATATATTACCCCAGCGGCCCCCCTGTGCGCGCAGCATCCATTTTCATTGTACGCCGCTGTAATATTTGCGTATTTGGGCATAAATTTCAATACTCAACGAATTGGTATTTATATTGCTTCATGCAGATATAGTTTGCTAGTACAATAGTAGGTCCTGTTTTTTTTTCCTGCGTAGAGTATTTACAAGAGCGTATTGTAAAGCAAAATTTTTCATATTTTCATTTGGCACGTACACTGAACAACAAGTCAAGTACGTGCAGTGGCCAACCTCCCTCCATCGAAAGGTGGCGAAATGGATGTGCGCGCATATCATATTTGCGTTTTATTTTCAGTTGTTCACCGCCCTGAACTGTGTACATGTGAAAATGCCTCTAAACACTCACCGTGTGTGCGTGCGCGTCGGGAAAGCAGTTTCCGCTTAATACCTACCCGGCCCGCACAGCGCACCGCGTCCGATACGAATAAATATACATGCGCATAGCCCATGGCAATCGCATATAAATTCGATATTTTATTGCCGCCAATAATGTGCGCGTCGATTTTATTTTTTATACATACATTTTGCGTGCGTGCGCAAAACATCAATTCCGCAATTTTGCCGCGGCAGTGGAGGAGTACTATAAATTGAGCTTGAATTGGGGTGTGATTAGATTAAGTTTTTTGTCTCGATATCTATGCCCCTACCCCCGCACACGCAATCCACGGCCACCCTTAATGATAAACAACGACTTAGATTTGCAAACAGCGCACTATTACGATGGCGGGCTTTAAATATTTCGCCCCGCGGTCGTCTCATCGTGAGCGTTATTCTTGCGGATATACATACATAAAGAGATATAAAGTCACGCATTCGGCGGACGTCGTACCCTAATGCCTTGCTGGCGGTGCGGGGGTAATAAAGTCATTTGATTTTTTGCGCTAGCGATTCCAATTCGCTCTATATTTATACGGAGACGACGACGACGACAGCCTGCGCGATTATTATTATTATGATTATTATACCCAGTTGGAAAAATATACGCGCCGAATATAAAACCGCGCGCATAATAACGAGCCCCGAGGATTGCAAAACGTTGATTTGGATTTTTTTTGCGCTGCCTCCTCCCGATGCGTACGTGTGGACCACAAAGGCGAAGAGAATGAGAAAAAATATTTATGTAGCGCCTCTCTCCCCCCACACCATGCCCATCATGCATGCGCTCGCGCCCGAGTGGAAAGTTGTGCGCGGCGCGCTTCGCTGCCTTTAAAGAGGCTTTTCGCGATGCGGGCGAATCGCGGCGATGCAGCGAAAACCTATATTATAGTGGTGTGTGGGTGGGTGGGTGGGGAGGCTGTGTGATCTCCTTCCCGCGTTCGTGTAAAACGCACAAAGTCAGAAATGAAAGAAGGTTACCGCACAGATAGTTGCGCAAGTCGCATAGTTGGGCGAACGAACGTAACTCTTCTTTATTCCCCCCGCCCTACCCCAGGAGGGAAATATATAGGACGCGCGAGAGAGTAAATTCTCTTTCTGCGCCGAATTTCTTCGCCGTTTTACGTCGGGGCGCGAGCGCACGAAGCGTTGGAAATGATGCAACTCTTCATTGGGAGATGGTTGGGAGAGTTCAATCTGTATTATAAATCATGAGCGGAAATCGGTATCATTACGATTGTGGTCCGAGAAATTAATGAACAGATATTAGATTGATAACACAATGTTTAAGATTTATCCATCACTTAATGAAAATACCTATGCGTTTATCACTCATCCACTTGACATTGGCTGAATATTTATGCCAACTTGCTTTGGCGTCAATCACAAGGACATCTCTTACATATTTATCGCCCTCAGCCCTGTATGGATTTGCTTTTTCTCCGTTCATGGTGCCGATGGCGCTATGTTGATCTTTCAACAGGTGCAAAAGTGCAAATTCCCGTGTCCTGAGTACCATGGCTATATGTGAAGGTGGGTGAATGTTATTCCCCCCGATTGGGAATGCGCAATGCTTGTCGATACCCGTCCGATTCGCAATTCTCGATTTTCAATTCTTCAATTCAACGCCCGCCGACGTTGTAGAGGGCGGCAGGCAATCGCATATAGTATGTTTGCCACCCCCCGGACGCATGTATGGAGCACATTGAAATTCGCGTTTGGAGCCGACGGCGATGGCGCTTCTACGGGCCGACATAGATTGGCTAGATGGATGGTGAAGATGCGATATGATTGTGTTCGCGGGCCGAACGCGCCCGCTCCGGCGACGGCAAATCGATAAAGAAATTGTCTCGCAATATTCCCATTTTCCCCCGACGCATCCGGGACTCGACTATATTCTTCGCGGCTTTATCGCGCGCCGATCCCGGCTATGAAGCGATGAAGAACGAGCGCGGCTCGCTTCACGGGATTTCGCGAGCAGGCTTGGTATTTTCATGGCCGCGCGCATTCAATGTCTCGTTTCACATTCAATTTCGTCTGTCATCGCAGCAGAGCGTCGCGCAAAAGTCGTGTGGCGTTTACGCTTGGATTTGCACTAGTCGTTGATTAGATTGCGGACATCTTCACAAATAAATACATGGAAATGACCGCTGACCGACAGCATATTTGGACGTTTCTCTCTCTCTCTGATGTAATGCGTAATGTAATGAAACGTAATGTAATGCAATTTTGCGGATTAATGCAATTTCCATGTATTTGTCATGGTGCACACAACACATATCCCGTGTGAATGTAAAACCCTTTCTGCCCCAAACCAGACAAATTCGCAACATAAAAGGTTGGAGCGTACTTCAATGAATTCCATCCATGTTGGTGTGTGAATGTTCCAACAAGCCACACACGGGAGTTATTTTCGGGCAAAAGGAACCGAATTGGAATCGCGTACGCGCGCTTAACGCTGGTGTTGTGTATGTCCTTATCCATCCAACCCGAAATGCGCTTTTCGGTTCGCAGCGCCGCGCGCTCTCTGCCTCTGCCCAGCGTCGAACAAAAACGATTTTAATTTTTGATTTTGCTTCATTAACGTGTGTGCTTGTTGTGTGGAATGGCACAAAGGTGGAAGCACAGGAGTGTGTGTAGGCGGTAAATGAACCGAATTTTCGGGGCCCGCTCGCCGGTGTGCCATTTGCTCCCGCGGGTGAGATAAAACCCCTTTCATAAAGTTTGGTGGCGCATCGTAAATTCGCGTGTCGGATTTGATTTACTAAACTCCAGTCGATTTGCACAAATTCCATAAATAATTTTTTGTTTTTTTTATGTTTGCATGCTAATAGATTAACTCTTTCCTCCTATTCAAGAAACCAAAAGGACATTAACTTTCTATTATCCTTGAATATAGGTATGTTTTACTTGCCGTATATAAGTTTTGGGTTATTATTTTCCACGATATATTCTTGGTCCTGTTGTGTGCGAAAAATTGAAGGAAAACATATACACCGCTATCCAATTCCACATTTCGTAAATATTTCACCAATATACGCGAGGGTGGACGTTGTGTCCAGCGGAAGCAATGAGGGGAAGCCCACAATGAAGAGGGGATGAAAATGAGAAGGACACACACGTGGTGCGGGTCCTGCACGTATATATTGCAACTCTCCGCAAAAGGGAAGGACAAGAAGAAAGGGAAATTGTTTTATTGCCCTTGCTGTGTTCCACCACTCGTGCGGCATACTTTGTTATATTTTTTGTTTCCACGCTTTTGTTTTCGTATCAGTAACGTATTTAAGCTCATTTGCAACGCGACATTATTGCGCGTTCCGACTAGACAGGAGAAAAACAGCTCAACTCCATGTTGTTGTATCCAACAAATATGCAATTAAGTGTAATTTTACCAAAGGCAAGAAGTTAATTTTGCGTTTCCCTTCTTTCATGCGGCGGACGCAATTGACTCTCGGCTAGCTTTTGTCCGAAATATCGCGTTCAGGAATACGATCCTGCGTCGGCGGCGCGGCGGCCAGCCTGGGCCATTTCTTAAGAGAAGTTAGAGTGGTGTGGCATTAAGGTGGACGGATGGTCATCTAATTGGAGACATTTGTTTTACTGCCTGGAACTGGCTGGAACAATTCCAGGCGCGGCGCGGTCAACCTCCCACAAACACACACGCACGCTCGCAACGGAGGCACGCACGAGAAAGGGAAAAACTAACAAAAAGCGCTCGATTTTTTCTATTTAACATTGCCGCTTGGCTGCCGCGAGCACTTTAGTGCCGTGCGGGCGAGTGTAATGGCATCGCTGCAGAAGGTAATAAGTACTTTCGGGGGCGTCCCGTTCGTTCGTCTGTCTGTTCGTCGTCCGACGTCATAATAACAAAGACTGTTGTTAGAGTGGGAAAAAGTCAGCTCGGTGATGATGGGGTGTTATTATATTCACTCCGCCAGGCAAGAGTGACGCCAAATTCGCATATTCCGCACTATATCCGAATCAGTTGAGGAAAGTTACGTAGAGTAATGACGCCTCGAGGGCGCATCCGTTGCGCTGCATAGCGCGATGCATTACCAGCCGTCGGAGGGGAGGGAAGAGCAAAATGGCATAGTCTAACAACTCTTCATTGGAAGAAGCCTGCGGTGCAATTCTTCTTGATCTTGTCGCGTGCACGATAATAAATTAAGCCCGCCGCTGCGTTGCGCTTCCTGACTTCGTTTCGATTCGTTTGTTCCTTCCTTAGTTCCTTCGTCGCCGCCGCGGGCAGTCACCAGTCACCTCGCACCTGCAGCTCACTCTTTCTCTCTGCCAACGTCAAAACTTCAATCAAACATCATTATATATAACAAAACTAAGCTGGGGATCGCTCCAAGGTGTTGCCTGCCACTTTCAAGTATGCGGCAAAAGAAACAAGAAACTTTTCCCATCGACGACTCGCATGGTCCAAGGGGGGTTGCTGGTCGAGAAAAACTTTTGTTGCAACGCGTGTTGGCGGTGGGCCGAAACGATTTCGAATGTTAGATCACCTTTCGTTTATCTTCCGCGCGCAAAAAGTAGGGATGCACACACTTAAACACACAAAAGCACAAAACAACCATAGTATCTTTACACCACCTACATCCCGCATGCATTGCCTTTGGAGTATAGCACAATTTTTTGTCGGCAGCTTTTCTTGTCGTTGTTGCGCGTTTTTCACTCGTCGAACGCAACTGACGTCGCTCACACACTCGCAATCCACCCCATTGTGATCCGCCATTTGTTCTCCACTGTTCTTGCGCAATTTGCTATGGGATTATGTGCTGATGTTGATACGTTAAATACGCATCCAGGCAGCGAATAAAAATTGGCGCGAAAAGGCATCATTAACTTAACAGTGCATAAAAATTTGCGCTAGGAAATCGAAGTCATAATAAAATTTTATATTTGTCCAGAACCATAGCGAAATTAATTCCACGCGTTTCTGGGCTGGAGAATAAATAAACTTTCGGTGTTCTTATTTTGCTCGGAATTGGGTCGGCAATCTAGTCGAAAGTTTTAATTTTCTGGCGCAGACCTAAAGACACGCGATGTGAATTTGTGCTCTACGCCTACAGGAAACGTCCCCAATTGTAAATAGACGACAAAAACTACGCGAATAATATTTCCGGAGGACGTTCATTTTTCTACTCGCATTTCTCAACCACCTTCCGTCGCGCACCCCGTAAGACGTCGCGCGACGCGTTGTTATTCGTTCCGAGTCTTCAATCCATTACGGACATTAATTATTCATGTCGCTCTTCCGCAAACGCTGTGGCACCGCTTCTTCTCCGCGCTTAAGATGTCTCATCTTACCCAGACACAAATGTAACTGCTTTTCTCCCTCTGGTTATTAGTAGTTCATATCAACAGTGATGATGCGTGGGCGGTGGGGGCGTGAAGATGTTCAATTTCCTAATTGATATCAGCGAAATCGGACTCAAAAGTGATGGGAACAATATATAACTATGCTCTTCATCATGGTGTATCTTCATACTCAGTGAGTGAGAGTAAGCGAATTTTCGCGGTGGGTTTGGTACGTACCAAACGGTGCTTGGTACCTACCACAACCTACCAAACATATTTTCGCGGTGTTTGGTACCCTGTGTGTTAGCCTCGTTTTGTC
>JARJDR010011381.1:0-15874 GCA_030264135.1 Myllaena sp. GC000078 | reverse complement strand
TGGTTTTGCGCGTCGTCGAAAAAATGGCGCGAGCGCGTGTTCACTGCCGGTGTGTGCTGTTCGCAACGTTCACGTTTTCAACTGGTTTCAACAAGTTTTCAACAGCACTTCAACCGTTCGTTCGAGGGGTGAGGGAAAGAGATGCAATGAGACGCCACATGCAGCCGACGCACTCTTGCACACGCTTTGCAGGTAGTGACTGCCGATGACACCACAAGAGGGCGCTAGCGTGATTAATTCTCGAATACCGCATTTCTGCAGTGAAACCGTTACAAAGAATGCTGAATCATGCGATTTAATTGAACACGTCTGTGCTTGCACGTGTGCTGCAACGCCTGCCAGTAGGGGGGTGAGCCAGACAACAATGGGTCCCATGGGAAACGAATACATACATGCAGCGCCGTAAACCAAACCGTTTGAAAAACAACATGCAATTCAATTATTTATTTTTGTTTCGCATGCGTATGATAACTGTCGCGCCAAAATCAGTCATTACCTTATTCGCATTGTCATTCAACCCTTCATCTCGCGCGTAAATTCCTAATAATCATGTGGGTTCTTGTATGGTAATGCAACCAATTCCATTTGTATTTGTCGACATTTTCCATTTCGCGTAACATTCATTGGTAATACATACCTACATGCTTACCACTTTTGTTCTTCGCAATGAATCTGATTGCCCTCATTTGCAGGTGTTATTTTTCGCGCATCACCACAACGAAACCAAACAAACAGAGCATCTCCCATGATGATGAAAAATTGTTAAATTACCCTTTTTAATGACATTGTGAGAAGAAAGGAGCAGAGAAAGAAGCAATGCAGACCAAGCCGAAAAACAATACGCTGTGCATGCAGACAACATCGTTCTCTGTGGTGAAGCCCAGCGGAGCGGCGGCGGCGGCGGCGGCGCGTCCCGTGTACTACGGCGACATACCCAATCGCAAGCTAAAGAGCGCGAGTTTTATCCATGGCGTATCCGTAGCGCCGGCGCAGTTGGTTGACCACCAGTGCATTACCAGCCCGGCACCGCTGCGCCACCGGAAGCGTCACGAGCTGAACACGCTGGAGGAGTGCTACTGGGCGCAATGGAAGCCGAGCAAGACCGCCAACGGGTTTACGAATGCAACATCGAATGGCGGGTACGTTGCCGATGCTGCTGTGCCCCCTGCAGCAGGGTGCTTCAAGCCGCCGCCACCACCGAAATGTGTTAATCTGCCGGTCGGCGTCACGCCATACCCATTCATTCAACGTGATTATGCGCCGATGCAGATGTGCAGCTGTTGTCAGCGGCAAGTTGCTGGCGGTACGCCGCACTCATGCGCCGGCGGCCAGCGTCAATCGATGGTCGACTACACCTACCGCATGCCGATGCTGCAGCAGCGCATGAACAACGTCTTTGTCGAGGAGGACGAGGAGGACGCAATGAGCACGACGTGCGAGGACAACACGCTGACGATGGCCAGCGAAACGAGCTACACGGATACCGGTAAATCTCAACCGGTTACCGATGGCGACGATACGGACATCTACGAGCCGAGATGCACGCTGGAGAAGTTGTCGAGCGTCAAGTCGTATACGAGCGATAAGTCGCGCACGTGCACGTCCATCGAGTCGGCAAAGCCAATCTACGTGAATCAGAGCTGCCGGTCGCGCGGCAGCAGCGAGGCGGGCTCGTGTGCGATGATGATGACGCCGCGCGACAGCAGCCTCCTCACCGCCGACTCGATGCCGACGCTCACGGAGGGCGCGTACACCACGTGCGTCACCTCCAACGAGTCGTGGCAATGCGAGGAGGAGCCGGCGACCGGAAACTATTACGATGCGCCCTCGTATTATGGATATGGATGCTCACCGATGTGTAACGATCCGTGTTGTCCTCGCGGAATGATGCAGCGTGCAAGACAATGTCATGATGGACCAATGTGCAATCAGAACAATGCGTGCCAATCGCACACGCAGGAGCTGGTCGATCACATGAAGCGCCTCAGCGAATACATTCCCGAGGAGGCTAAGGTGCTGGTGAAGCAAGTGGCCGACATTATCACATCGCAGCCCGTCGACGAGATTAAGCGACAGACCGAGGTGATTGTTGAGGAGACTGATGAGCAAAAGCCACCGGAAGCGGGGGAGGAGTGCACTTGCCCCGATGAGGATCCTAGTAATCCGGACGTGAGCCAAGCGCGGACGATGCTGAGTAGGCGTTGTTCGGAGTTGCCGTTGGACGGACAATCGGAGGGGATTAAAAGTAGTAAGCAATCGGAGCATAGCTTTATGATGCCCGAAGCCCAGAGCAATTCCTACGGTCCATGCACCGAATTAGACGTTCTACAGACGGAAACCCCGGTGAGCATTAAGTCTACACCAAGGCTATCAACTCCAAGTCCGGAGCAAATGCCCGTCGCCTCCATAAACCAAAAACAGACGCTCATTCAAGTTGGCTACCAGACTACCACCGTCGAAGGGAACATCCTTGAGCAGCAAGACTTAAAGGATGGCGATATACCCGTTTCGCCGAAGGTAAGCGCGAAGGACGCACCAGCAGTACCAGCTGAGAACAACGACCCTATAGCAGCAGCAGCAGCAGTAACAGCGGAGAAGCAAACGCTGCCGACCGCCGGGAAGTATCCGCCGCTGCTGCCGTTGATGGGAGGAATGGGAATGATGCCATCGCCCTCGGTGAACCAGTGTAGGCCGCTGCTGAGTGCGGCGGCGGCCCGCGTCACCGGCGTGCTGCGGCACAGCTATCCGCTCGGCAAGGGCGCGCGCCGGTGCGCCAGCAACGCCTGCAAAGGTCTGAGCAAATTTCGCATGTGACCCATCCATATGTGACTTCTGTTGTTTCGAACACCCCACGGGTGTCATCCCTGCGTCAAGACTCGGTATGTGAGGCGAGTCCTGACATACTGTTTGACACTAGTTTTTTTGTGGTTCATTTCTCTCTGGGAGAACGAAATTTTCGCACAATTTTGTCAAATTCATCCCATGTACCTCTTACTCAAAAATGTTTTGTGCTAATGACGATTAAAAATTACTCGTATAAACTCGTCTCGTTGCACTGAATCTTCTGCGTAAGAATGCAGCAGCCGACGGGTAGTCCCTTGAAGAGCCCAACAAAGAACAACGGCAAAGATGAGACGAAGAACAATACGTACGATTTGGTCGGCGAGAAAGAGGTGCCGCCGGTGCCCAAACGAAATCATCCAGTGGTTAAACGGCTCACACCACAAACCGCTTCTTGTCCGTCGGGCACGCAGAAGAAGCAAAGCTTGCGGGCGCAGCAGCAGCAAACGTCCGCTCACTTGTTCAGTCCGCCGGTTGGTGACCACGTCAGCGGTGAGTTGGACGTGAAAGTCGGCGAAAGCAATGACCGTCCCTCCTCTGAGCAAGTGGTGGTGCAACGCCAGACCGGCGGGCAGAGTTCGTTGTCGCTCGACCAGAGAGAGAGCAACATGGAGAAGATGAGCGCTACCGTGAGGGACGATTGCGTACACAGTCCAGGATGGATAGAGCAATGCCAGCATTCGGATACGGATACGGATAACACGTCGGGTAGTGACGGCGGCGGCTATGAGCAGTGGGAGCACGCGTCGGCAATCAACTCGGACCAATGCTACGATCCCACCTGTTGCGCCTCGAATGCATGGACCAGCGGTGGTAGATTGGAGGAGCCGATGGATCGGCAAGTCTCGTCGAAGAAATGCAACCTGCACAAATGCCCTTATGCGGCGGGTCGATTGCAGCAACAGCAAGGGTCCTACCATTCGGAGGCGTCCTCTTACCATTCAGGAGTAGTGGAAACACGCGAGCAACAGACTACTCACACGCAGGACGAACGTATTCGGATTGCTGATCTGCAGCCCTACAAGCGGAGAACTTTGCCGAGTAAGAAGACTGCGCCGCAGCCACCGGCGGTTGCTGTGGGCACACAATTATCCGAGACGGGGAGTTTGCCTGGAATCCAAAAAGGGCAAACTGTGCAAAGCACGAGTAGAAAAAGTGCCGCCGCACAGTCGCCGGTGAGCAGACAATCAGAGAAGGGGCCGACGGGGCGTTTGCCGTCCACCCAAGAAGCGCAAGGTTTGCAGAGCGGAAGCTCAGGTAGAAAGACTCCGCCGGTGTCCGCTGCGAGCACACAATTATCGGAGATAGGGCCGACGGGGCGTTTGCCGTCCAACCCAGAAGTGCAAAGTTTGCAGAGCGGAGGCTCAGGTAGAAAGAGTCCGCCGGTGTCTGCTGCAAGCACACAATCATCGGAGATGGGGCCGACGGGGCGTTTGCCGTCCATCCCAGAAGTGCAAAGTTCGCCCAGCGGCAGCACGAGCGTATCGCTTGGTTCTCCTGCTCGTCATGGATCCGGAGCGGAGCCACAGCAACAGCAGAAACAATGTCAGCCGACATGTCGTTTTCCCTGCAAACAAGCGCCACTTCCGGCGGCGTCTTTATCGCAGAGATCCACAGCGGAAGTGACGGAACCACAGCGCCAGCAGCAGCAGCAGCAACAGTGTCGGCCGACGTGTAGCTTTCCCTGCAAACAATCACCATCGCCGGCGGCGTCTATGTCGCAAAGATCCACAGCGGAAGTGCCAGAACCACAGCGCCAGCAGCAACAACAGTGTCGGCCGACATGTCGCTTTCCCTGCAAACAATCACCACCGCCGGCGGCGTCCATGTCGCAGTCGATGCCAAAGACGCAGCGCAACGAAAAGTGCGTGCGCTTGTTCTGCGAAGGAGGTGCGTCATGCCATACGAAGCATACGCCCAGCGAAGCGTGGCAATGTGGGCCGCCGGTAAGCTGTTTGAAGAAGTCCAAGTCGCCGGCGGCGCGCGACCCCGAATGCAACAAATGCGGCCAGATACTGCAGTGCGTTACGCGGAAGGAGCAGCAGCCACCACAGCAGCCACCGCAGCAGCAGCAGCAGCAGCGAAAGACATGCATGTGCGCCGCCAGCCGGTCACCGTCACGTCGCAGCACGCAGGAATCGGAGGCGAGGTTGCCGGCGATGGCGATGCCGGATAATTTCTATGAAGCAAATCATTTGTGCTCCGAATGTTGTGCGGATGACGCGTTGACCAGTGATAGCGACGCGGGTATGGCGATGGCCAATCAGCAATCAACGGATTCGAAAGAGAGCCGTCCGTCGATTGGTTTGCAGTGTCCGCCGGACAGTGTGGAAAACATGACGATAGTGCAACTGCAACACACCGCCGAGGTGGGTGTGCAGATTCAATGGGTGCAACACGCTCAGTTTGATGCGATGTTACCAATGCAGCAACAGCAGCAACAGCAGCAACCGCGGCCATCGTCGCCCGCAACTAGAGCTTCTTACGGCGTGCGCGCACGTGCGGGGTGCGTGCGCAAACTGTTTACGCACAGCTATCCGCTAACGAACCCGAACCGGAAACTCTGCGGAAACTCCCCGGCGAACCGTGCGCTGTCTCGTTAGAGTCCTTCTCGTGTGGAATAGAAATTTATTGTATTCTTATCTAGATTACATTCGATTTGTGACCATTGTTCATTGATAGACTTCAAAGTTACGATATTTGCTGCCGAAATCAATCATCACATCGCCGACATGCTCGGAGCGCAGCATCTGCGTCATGGGGTGCACATCGCAAGCGGGCACCGTCTGCTGACGCTTGCTACGCACCAGCTCGCCGGTGACGAAGCTGGCGCCGCGAAAGATGTCCTCCTTGAGGTAGGGATACGCGCGCAGCAGACGGTCGCACTCCCACTGCGTGCACTTGGGCATGTAGCTGCCAGCGATGCCGTGCGCGCCCAGCTTGACGATGCTCTGCATGTACGGCAGAAACGCGTTGATGTGCCCCGTCTGGCGGACGTACGCGCACTCGTAGATGCCGTCGGCGCCGCGCATCGCGTGCACCAGATTGGTGACGAAGCGCGTGATGGCAAACGCCTGCGATAGATATGCGGGGCCGAGGCGTTCGCGCGCCTTCTCCTCCAGGCATGTTTTCCCAGCGCGCACGATCGTATCGTAGAGTGCGATGCGATCGTCCTCGGCGACGCCGTCCAGCGCGGGCGTGCACTGCGAGAGGATGGGGATGCGCGTGTGCACGCTGTCGCCGCCGATCACCGGGCAATGCACATGGATGGGGTTGTAGGCGAGGTACTTGCCGATGATGGCATTCGCGCGAACGGTGTTGAGTGTTGATACGCCGATGATGCGGCGAGGGTCGTATACTGCCTCTTTTTTGTATTCTTCGCTGACGAGCGGCACCAAGGCGTTGATGGGTGGTGTGGCGAGCAGGAGGAGTGCTTGTGGCGCGTGCTCGATGGCGTGGAGGGTGATGTTGCGCACGGCGGTCACGTTGCGTTCGAAGAGGAGAGTGTCGGCGTCCGTTTCTTCAGCGGCTGTTATAGGTAGACCGCCGCACACGAGAATGATGCTTGCGCCGGTGATGGATTCTTTGAGGAGGCGCGCGTCGCCTTTATAAGCGCGTATCAGCGTGTTGGTGTCGAGTTGCGCGAGGTCGATTGCCGTGTGGCAGACGTGTTCGTCCTGCCCGTAGAGGCGGATCTCGTCGATGGCGGCGCACTGCTTCAGCAGCATGGCGACCATACGTGCGGTGGGCACCATCTGTCCGAAGATGGTGAGTCGGATGGCGGGGTCCGGCCGGTCGCACATGCTGTGGATGAGGCGGCCGAACGCAATGCGCGTGCCTCGCACCATTAACATCTTGTGGCCTGCTGCGGTCAAATGAGAGCGGTTACTTTCGAATTTTGTAGAAATGATTTTGGATTTGGGGTAGCGGAAGTGAAGGTGACACAACAAATGCGAATTTCAAATTGGCGGCATGGTTTACACGTTGTGCCGTTGGATGGCGCTGCGATGCGCGCTCTTTTGTGCATAGCCGGCGCGGTCACGTGACAGCCTATATCGACTCTCCGTCTCTCCTCCATCGCATGAACGCACAGCGCGCACAGCGCCACAGCGCCAGCGCCAGTGAGCGCCAGCCAGCACCAAAGCGACGGCGACGCGAGTGTGTGCGCCTCTGTTTCTCCCAGATCCCAACCAACACACCACGAGGTTTTCCGTGCCGCCGCCGCGACCAGCCGAACGGACCAGACCCGGACGACGGACGACCGACACGCATCTCCTTCCTGCCCGCCTGTTAGCCGCCCGGATTTCAGCATGCCCTCGAGCAACCCGTTGCCACCGAAAGAAAATGCCTTATTTAAACGAATACTGGTATGTATGCCGTCCCCGTGCTCGCGCGCGCTTTACCTTTTGCCTTGCTTCCTCCCTGGCCCGAACGAAGAGTGTGGTAAGCGATTTCACCGGAGTGCATTATCTCTTCGGCTGCCTCTCTGTCTCTCTCAATAAATCCCATCTCTGGAGCTAATTGCCTGCACATTGTTGTTACAGAAATGCTATGAACAGAAGCAATATAAAAATGGATTGAAGTTTGCCAAGCAAATTCTCTCCAATCCCAAATACCAGGAGCATGGAGGTAGGTTTGCTGCTGCTTGCTGCATTACATAAGATGTGTGTGTGCCATTCGTGGAACTGGTGTTTTCTTGCTTGCAGAAACCCTTGCGATGAAGGGTTTGACCCTCAATTGTTTGGGCCGGAAAGAAGAGGCATACGAATATGTGCGTCGCGGCCTACGCAATGATCTGCGTTCGCACGTTTGCTGGCACGTCTACGGCCTGCTGCAGAGGTCCGATAAGAAGTATGACGAAGCAATCAAGTGCTACCGGAATGCGCTCAAGTGGGAGAAGGACAACATTCAAATTCTACGCGATCTCTCGCTGCTGCAAATCCAGATGCGCGACCTGGAGGGCTACAGAGAAACACGCTACCAGCTGCTCATGCTGCGTGCTACACAACGTACCTCGTGGATTGGATACGCGATGTCTTACCATTTGTTAGGGGATTACAAAAATGCGCTAAATATATTGGACACTTTCCTAGACCAACAACCAGTAAGTGGTTTCGCGCCGCCGTACCGCAGCGTCGTGGACGAGAGCTCATTTGTGAATATGCATTCTGCTTGTTTTACAGAAGGGAACTTTTGATTATGAACATAGTGAACTACTTCTGTACCAAAACCTGGTGATTCAAGAGTCGGGCGACCTGCAGAAGGCGTTCGAACATCTGCGTCTCAATGCGGATCAGATTGTCGACAAGCTGACGCTCAAGGAGAATCTGGGCCTGCTGCATCTGCAACTGAAGCAGTACGAGAAGGCGACGATGATATTTGAGGAGTTGATTAAACGCAATCCCGAAAACACGATCTACTACAAGAAGCTGCTCGAAGCGAAGCGTCTCACCGACACGAATAGTATCGTCCAGTTTTATTTGGATTACGCTGAGAGATTTCCGCGCGCGGTGCCCCCACGACGTCTACCATTAAATTACGCCACCGGCGACGAGTTTAAGACGCTCGTCGACGCGTATATTCGGCGTGGATTGACGAAAGGCGTGCCGCCACTCTTTGTCGACTTGCGTTCGCTCTATAGCGACGCGTCCAAGGTGATTGCCATCGAATCACTCCTCTTGCAGTACATTGACGCTCTGAAGACGTGCGGCAAGTACGCGGCGGACGGCGATCATCAGAACGGGCCGAAGGAGCCGGCCTCGGCGCTGCTGTGGACGTACTACTACCTCGCGCAGCATTACGATCACCTGCAGCGCTCCGACGATGCGCTGCGCTACATCAACGCCGCCATCGAGCACACGCCGACGCTGATCGAATTGTACGTGACGAAGGGGCGCTTCTACAAGCACGCCGGCGATCCGGAGGAGGCGTACAAGTGGCTGGACGAGGCGCAAGCGCTCGACACGGCCGACCGCTACATCAACTCCAAGTGCGCCAAGTACATGCTGCGCGCCAACCACATCAAGGAGGCGGAGGAGACGTGCGCCAAGTTTACGCGCGAGGGCGTCTCCGCGATGGAGAACCTCAACGAGATGCAGTGCATGTGGTTCCAGACGGAGTGCGCGCTGGCGTACCAGCGGCTGGGGCAGTTTGGCGATGCGCTCAAGAAGTGCCACGAGGTGGACCGCCATTTCTCGGAGATCATCGAGGACCAGTTCGACTTTCACACGTACTGCATGCGCAAGATGACGCTGCGCTCGTACGTGGGCTTGCTGCGGCTGGAGGACGTGCTGCGCGGCCATCCGTTCTACTTCAAGGCGGCGAAGTGTGCGATTGAGGTGTATCTGCATCTGTTTGACTCGCCGCTGAAGGACGAGAGTGCCGAGGAGGAGCTCAACGCGGGTGAGTGCTACTCCACGTATTTTATTTCAATTGCTTACAACGGACGCGTTCTCTTTTCTCTCGCGCTCAAATATGATTAGATACATATTATCAATAGAGTACGGAGTATTACATTGCAGCCGAAATGCGTTGTTGTGAGCGTGTTCTTTGGTGCGCACAGATTGGCACTCCGACGATCACAGACCACTCGGGCGGGGAAGAATATATACATAAAAATATTCAATAGCGTATTATGTACATTCCGACGCAAGTAGGTAGGAAATTTACTAGGAAACATCATTATCATTCGGGGTAGATTGATTTTAAGCTTAACATATACATGGCATAAATATGAAAATAATAATTTAAGAATTGAAAACAAAAAACAATGCGAAATAATACTTTCTTCGACTTTGAGGGAGGGTAATTTCATTCTTAAGTTATTACCATTGCAATCAGGGGTTCTAATGGATAAGGGGACTTAGCTAATATCTTAATTTTTACGCCACTCTTTATATTGTTCATTAATTCGCCCTCTGTTGCTGTTGCTGCTGTTGCTGTTGCTGTTGTTGCTTGAGCGCCTTCGCTTTGGGATTCTCGAAATAGAACCCAGCGCCTTGATCGCGACTGGCGGCTAATTGGGGCGTGAGGAAGTAGAAGTGGGCGCCATCGTCCCCTGGCAGCTCGTACGATATGAACGAGCCGGGCTTACCCTCGGTGGCGATTTTCACGGGAATGGCTTGCACGATTTCGGCCGCCTGGTGGTGGTGATGATGCACCTGCACCTGCGGCGGTCGATTTGGCGGTCGCACGATGTACTCCGCTTGCGGTTCGAGCGACGGACGCGGCTGCACGTAGTTGACGAGCGTATCCCCGCTGAGGGAACCTTCTTTCTCGCCGCCCACACTTTGCGCGTATTGAATGTGGATATTCTGCTGCGGACGCTTGGGTATCCGCGGCGGTAGTGGGGTCGTCTGGCCGGGAATCTTCTTGCCGAAGATGGTGAAATACTTTTGCGTGATTTCGTCGGCGTCCAGGTACGAGGCGGACTCGGGCTCCGGTTTGGTGTAGTACGCCGGATAGAGCGGGTTGGGCGTCACGTCGAAAGCGTACTGACTAATCGGTTTGGGCGTCACGGTTTGATATTGCTGCGCTGTGTTGTAGTTATTATGATGGGGTCGTTGCGTGGGATAATAATTCACGGCGGGATTATAGTAGTTGGGTGTGGTTTGCTGCGGGATCACCTCCACGGCGGGCTCAATCTTCACGTGGTATTTGTTATTCATGGGTCGGAATTTGTCTTCATCGTCGTCATCGTCGTGCGTGTCAAGTGGCGATGCTTTAAAGTCGTTGATTTGCTGCTGTTGCGATTGATAGTTGGCCGCCTGGAAGCTGAATTGATACACTGGCTTTGGGGATGCTTTCGCACGCTGCTGCTGCTGCTGCTGTTGGGGTAGTAGTTGCTGTTGCTGTGGTTGGTAGCGGAGCAATGGTTCCGGTGTGGTATAGTACTGGTGGATCTGTTGTTTCAATCGCGCCACATGTATGCTAAATGTATCGGCGGGTTTCTTAGTGCTTTCGATGAAGCGATACCGCGAACTTGGTCGATTCTGGCGGTAGTAGTATTGCTGCTGCTGCTGCTCTTGATGCGGTGGTGGTTTCTGGCGATAGAATTCTTCGCCGTTGTAGTAGGCGGCCTGTTTGGGTGTTCGCGGAGTGGTGATTGAGTTCACCTGCTGTTGTTCTTCGTAGTAGTAGAACTGTTCCGGTTTCGGTCGTGGTGTGGTGTAGTAGCCGCCTCCGCGTTCGGGCAATTGCGTCACCACCGAGTTGGTGTCGATCTCCTGTGAGGTGCTTGCAAAGTATGCCTTGAGCGGTATTTTGGTGGCGCTGACTGAAGTGCGAGGACGAGTTGGGGGACCGTAGATCTTAAACGGTTTCACTTGTTCGTAAAAGTACACGGGTCGCGGCGTTGAGGTCACCACTGATTGTTTCACTGGTTTGAGCACGGTGACTGATTTGGTCCGGTTCAGCTTTTGCGCATTGAATTGGTTGACGGGGACGATCGTCACGAAACGTTCCGGAGGATGGGTGGTTGTTGTGGTTGGCTCTTCCACGCGAATCACCACTTTGGGCACTACCGACGGCGGTGTATTGTACTCGTTGGAGTTGGGTTTAATGCGTGCGCCGGGTTTGATTTGCACCACAGCTGGTGCCTGATACGGACGTATATGATTGTAGTCTTCTGTGGTGGCTGCCGTGGGTTTGTTATACGTATAGCTAGGCTTGGGGGTGGTGAACCGACCGGGTTTCTTCTTGGGTTTGTCGCCTAGTGGCGCGAAGAAATTGGGTGGCGGTGGTAGCACTATACCGGGTACAAGCGGCCCAGGCGGTACTTCCGTTGTGTTGTCCATTTGATAATAGAAACTGTACGGTGGCGGGTAGTAGATGGACGGGTCATCGTCATCGTATTCAATGCTCGAGTTACTTGGCGGTGGCAGCACTGCCGCACCAGGCGGCAAAGACGCGAAGAACGGCGGCATACTACCATTCATCGGGAATGGCGGCGATGCGCCGCCGAAGTCTGCAGGGAAAGCAGCTGCAGGTATTCCGAGCGCAATTTGCCCGGCAGAAGCGTTGGCCGAATCGGCGCCGCCGGGGCCGAATGACGACGGATAGAAGCCGCCCTCGGCAAGGACGGGGGGCGGTAGGGCGTATGGCGACGCTGCGATCGTTCCATTAAGCGTTGTCGAATAGTTTGTGCCCAGGATTTGAAGCGGCCCGTTTTCGGCGAGCTGGACGGGAAAGGGCGGCGGCACTTTGGGATTGCTGGGCAGTTTGACCTGCCTCCCCGGCGCGTGGTAGTCGTCGATCGGCGGCCACTCGTTGACCACATCACGCTCGCTGAACTCGCCACCCTTGATCACAAGCAGGTGGTTTTCAGCGAGCCAGATCTCGTTCTTGTTGAGGCCGCCCAAATTGTTCACATTGTCTTTGGGTACTTCCTGATTACTATCGTAACTGAGGAGACCGGGCTGTGGAATCGGCTTGCTGAACAACTCGTTCTGTATGAGGCCGTATTTGCCATCTGCCACCTGTTGCGAGAGCGTCTTTTTGTTCTCCGGCTCGCCCTGGTTGCTGTTGCTGCTGGTCGTTTTGCCCTCGCGTCCGCCGCCCGCGCTGGACGTTATTAATTCGGTGTCGTCGTCGGGCGTCGGGCTTTTGATGTGTCCGCCCACGAGCCGATACAGCGTTTTCGGATCGCCAGTGCTGGTTGCCGCGCGGACGCTGTAGTAGCACAGCCATAATTGTAGTAATAATAGCGTGGACCATATCCGCTGCGAATGCAACTGCATCTGCGAGAGTCAAAGCGAAAGATTTCTAATGAGCGGCTGGCTGGCTAGCTGAATAACATTGTGTATGTGAACGCAAGCGCGCGTACGTTTAGAGATCGACTTTCGCCGTTACGCGCCACAGAATTAAAACAAGGTAAGTAATTGTATTTGCGGATTGCGTTTAGTTAGAAGAGCGATCTGTGGTGTGGCGTAGCCTTGCACCTTTCTATAATTGTCGTAAATTTAGAGCAATTTTTAGCGAATTTCCTTGTTGTTTTTTATTGTCAATCTGAGGCAGCAACGCGGCAACAGGCGCACCCTTTATATTGTTGGTGTACATTATCTCTTCTAATTATCTATTGTTGGCGGATTTTGCGTCGAGCGAGCGAGTTTCGAAGTTTGGCAAAGTAGACTTTAAGAGAGCGCGCTAGTCACACTCTTGGCGCGCATGCTAGGTCAGAGGCCAGTGGAGTAGTTTCGTGATTGTTTCTTTCGAATGTCCAATCCAAGGCTACCGCGGCGGGCGTGGTACGCTCATAATTAGAACAAAGTGTTAGCGTTCGAATCGTGGTACTTTGAAGAATTTAGTGGTCCATTAACTCTGTGATATACATATAATTTTTTTTCTCCAAGAAAATATAAATTTTATTGGTTATCGTTTATAGCCGAAAGCATGCATCGGTAATAATATGTTGCGCAGAGACCTACGCGTTCGATTGGAGATTGACGCCATCCAAACGCTCTTTTTTTTTCGTTTGTGTGTGTGTGTTAGCATGTTCGATAATTGAATCACTTATGGCGTTCGCATTGTTTTTAATACGCCTTTGCATTCATTGCACACACACAGACAGGAAAGTTCATTCGAGTTGGCGACACCTACATATAGTCACGTCCTGACATTTATTGTATTCGCTTTTTAATGAATTGCAAATGAGAGGCTTGTATTCAAATTGGCGCCGTGTGTTTAATAATGTAACAATTAAAGCGATGCCAATCACACTGCGAAAGCGAAACGCGCATCGCAGACTTGCTAAATGCTTTCCTGCGCTCTCCTCGCATATATTGAGAAAAGTGCCGCTTGCTAATAGTTGACGAATGGTGTGTGTAATCGGACCGCCTGCCGATACGAAAGCGTCAATCATATTCACATTTATTTTGATCTGTTTTCGATTTCGTTTGGCTTTGGCTTCAACATGCGAAATTACTAACATATTTTATTGATAATATTTTTTTTCTCTTCTTGATTATCTAATAACTTTTGCTTTGATAAAAAAAAGGCGACGAAGAGCGTCGTTTTTGCTTCATTCATGACCATGCGCGACGTGCGATGAATTTAATGGTAATTGTCGTTTGAACCTTGCGACAAGAGCGTCTGATTTCTTCATGCTTCACTAGATGAATGCATGTTTGACACAATAGTCGATGATTAAATTATTACATGTTACATTATGTTTCGCAGCGGGTGTTGAAATCACTTATCACGCCTTATTTGTGAATAAATTCGCTTTCAAACGCATGCGGCGCGGAGCGGCGCGAATCGTTTTTCGTTCGTTCGTTCGTTCGAGGCGTCTATTAACGGATTTAGTTTAGAGCGACTCCCCAAAGTCGTAAACTTCTACCGACGCGCCGTCGCTGAAGCAACACAATGCAAATATTCTCACATTTGTGTCATTTTTGTGTGCGTATTACGTGTGTACGTATTTCGTGGAACTTGAGCAATTCATTTACCTATCGCATCTACCTATGACTCAATGATTCGGCGTTAGCTTTTGAGTGTAATTAAAAAGAAGTTAAAAATTACGGCAAACATATGTAGACATGGAAGATGATAACGAAAAGAACACACTTTTTTTCGTAATAATGTAGCATTAATGTAGAGTATTCATGAACTAAATACCATTGTTTCGCGCATCGAAATCGTGTTGGGTTTGTGTAATTGCTCGACCAACAAGTGCATAACATACGTGTTTAAAATGTGCCCCCGAAAAAAAATTGAAATTAGGTAGTTGGTTTGCGTTTGAAAGTTCATTCCTTTGACTTGGGTCTAGTCCTGATCGAAATCATTGCTATGAATATGAATGGTTGAGTACTTTCCATCATTTAACATTGCCTGTCAATAATTAATTGCGTTTCCTCAAGCGCACTGCACGCCGGCGTTGTGTTCGCTGTTGCGAAAGGTGCATTACGCATTGCGGAATACATATAAAAATCGCTATGGAAAGAAGGAAAAAAAAGAATGCCAAGAGCAAAATCTGTATCATGGCGTGGCACGTGAATGTATGTATCATAATCGCCGTCCGGTCGGTCGGTCGGTCGGTAAAATATTGTTGTGGCAATATCGGCAGACACAATCGCTGCTCTCGTACTCTATACAACAAGTTGTTTGCTTTTACGACAAAAAGAAATAAACGTCGAATTGCAAATGCCAAATAGCACGCGCGCGCGCTCGCAGGAATGATATGAATACGGCCGCCCCGGCCATTCCAATCTCGTCTTGCCTGTTGGGCTGCGTGTGGCTGGCTGGCAAACGGTTTGGCGTTTTTCTTGCGTAATTTCTTAACTCTAATTTATCTCGATCGCATTGGCTGCTTTGTTCGGCGCACGCGTGCCGAACAACGTGCGCTTTATTTGGTGATAGATATTACTTGGCTCGTGGCAAGAGCATTATGTTTGGTTGGTTATATGGAGCGAAATCGAAATTAATGTATATTGCTCAGGAAGCATGTAGTAGAAGTAAAAAAAAAATAAAAGCGCACACATACACACCGAATGAACTCATTGATGGTAGATCTATTACATATATTATGTAAACATCTGATTACTTTTCGAATTTTTATAATTATCTGACAATAGTGCAACAATTGCTTTGGTTTCTTTTGCTGTTCGGTTGTAGAATTTCTTCGCTCAAAAGTATTTTACCTTATTTGAATGAATTTATCTACGCGTTGCCATCAGCTTAATGAGATTGCAGATTGGAGCTATATTAAATGCAAAAATTATATTTAATACTTAAATGAAAGTTTCGGTCGTAAATAAATCCTCATTGCGCTTTATTGAAATGCGCAACTTTCTGTATTCTGTTGTTCAATTGAATTGTTCTTCCGTGCTTTTGAATGCAAAGGAATTTTCCGAATTGGATTGTTTTCACCTGAATTGTCTTTCGATGTAAGTATATATAGTTCAAGGTGTTCTCGCGAGCAATATTTGAATGGGTAATCATTGCGTGAAATATGATTTTCTTTTCCATTTGTTCACGGCGCTGGCAGACTAATTAAGAACCTTGGGAAGCATCGCGAATGATTATGATGATTGCGCCG